>VUQG01009772.1:20384-43153 GCA_015106755.1 Etia nguti | reverse complement strand
CTGGAGAACTGTAGCTACTCCAGTTTTGGAGCTTAGGCAATTAAAATGACATCCATCAAGTGGTCAGCTTAGGAAACCCAAGGCTGCTGGCTAATTTCCAGTTTCCAAAATTACCGGGCCCTGGTCCCTTTCATTTTATCTAATTAGTAAAGCATAATTACCCCACTTGCTGATTAAAATGATGTTTTGATTTTGAGCTTAATTCCGTAAGCTGCATGTAACAGCGTTGCTTGCGCTGGATCTTTTGGGGGAAATGCTGCCAGACAAGTGCGGCAGGCTTGTTGAAGGCACATGAAAGATTAAAGACCTGTATATTGTCCGTTAGCCTGTGGATCAGGTAATTGGAGACCTCATTACCAGCCGAAGTGTTGTAATTGATTCTCGGGTGTCACAGGCGCAATAGGAGACCAGGACAGGTTAGGGGATAGCTCGGTGGGAGAATTTAAGGTGTGTGTGTGGGGGGGTTTGTAGCATACTGCTGGATGTGGATCAGAAGAATATACTTAACTGGACTTTAAATGGGATTCAACATTTTTTTCTTCTTTTATTTTCCTGTCACGCCCTTGAGCCAATCAGCAGTTTGGAGTCCGATCAGTTCGTGGGCACAATAGTCAGGCTGAAAATAGAAGGGAAGAAGTTCATTTTATAAACTTCCATCACATTTAAACATTTGGCCATCTTTACTTGAAATGGGAACAGCACTGGATCTGATGACCTGCCGCGGGTGTTTTGGGGTGAGAGTTCATGTTGTATTGTCTTCTAGTACACTGTAATTGAGGAAATGTCAAATATACTTTACTACTGCGTCGTACCTGCTGTAAATATGTCATCACAGCGTGATAACTTCACGCCACCTGTCTTCTCTCGGTCTCAGTCGCTCAGTCTTTTTTCCCCACGGTTTCTTTTCTCTGCCCAAAATATGTTTTTCTTTTTCTTTTGCGGATGCACAGAGAATACATTCAGAGCGGTGCGTTGTTGCTCAACACTTATATGCTCTCCAGAGCGACGTGAAAATTGCTGTGACAAAAACAACTGCGCCTCAGCCCGCTGCCTCATGCAAACAACTGTTGTGCTGCAGCGTTTAGTGTTGTGCTATGGAGGTTGACTGTGACACAGCAGAGAGACAATGGCTTAATATTAGCGCAAGTCGGCCCACACTGCAGAAGGCCTGCCTGCTGGCACGCGTGTTAGAAATAATCTACAGTATCTTTCGGAGATACTAATGGAGGCGGATTAGGTGTTTAAAGGAAAAATGTTTCAGTGTTTTACGTTGTTTGGACTCGGGCATATTTTAAATATGGAATTACAGTTCTTGTAACAAAAAAAAAAGACTAAAGCTTTTCAGGTAGGAGTAAGAGAACAGAAGGAGAGAAAGTAACCCGTGTTTGTAAGGCTGCCAAACTCTACATTATGGTCAGAGTTAATTACCTGCTGTAACGATATCAATGTCATCTCCCTTTAAACTGTCACACTCTGTGAGTGCCTGTCTTCAGGGTCTTCAAGGTCAACAGGCTGTGCTATCCGTTCAGCAGCAGCTATCACAATGAAGCTGTTTTTGTATTTTAGACTGAAACACCAGTAATCATCTGCTCTACCCACAACAGAAGCAGCGCGTGGCTTTTACGACCCCTATTGACCTTTCTTTATATTGTTACAAGCTGTATACTTGTGAGTGAAAATGTGTCTCGCTCATTGGGATACTAAAAGCACCTTGCACTTTTGTCAACTTTTACTTGTTGAGCTACAGTCAAGAAACTCTGCAGTACTGCATATAAAAAATCCAGACTTTCCCACAGTTGTATAATGCCCTCAGTTGGCTGTCACCTTTCATACAACATACTATGTGGCAAAGTTGGAGGAGCAAAGCTGCACAGATGCAGCTTTCTCCACTTCTTTGCAGACACTCTGCTGCTGGGATGACGACAGAGTGACAGAGACAGAGAGAGAGAGAGCCCGGGGGAGAGAGACCAGCTGAATCATGAGTAATCTCACCTTACGGTGATGAATGATTCAATCTACCATAATTTGCAAATTTGAGCATATAAGTATTAAGTATTAAGATACTTGTTGCAAAACAGAATAGTTGTTCCCATTTTTAACTGAATTTATGAAAAATACCACAGTAATGCAGGCATAAATAGTATTTTAGCACTAAATAGGTGTTTGCCAAAGAGCTATTAGCTGTTACCCTGAAGCATCATCAGAAATGTTCTCAGTGGAAGGGTGGCTGTCAAGAGGGAGAAAAGACGGAGGTACGCAAAATTACACAAGAGTCAAAATGTTTGTAGGAGGTCTAGAGGTCAAAGAGGTAAAACAGCCTTGACTTTCAAGCCCGTTAGAATTGCACAATCTATTTTTTTTTTTGCCTTATGTAGTGTATTTCAGTACATAAGGCTGTGTACATTAGGTAACAGCTGCACAGTTGTAGCTTTTGTGTAGAAAAACACTTTTTAAGCCTGTTGGGGGGGTCAGTTTAAGCCGTATCCAAATCACAGGCGATGTAGTCAGTCTGCTTGTAGTGTACAGGAGTAATATTACAGTAATATTAGAGAAGGTATTGCAAATTGTATTTGCAGGAAGGATCATTTTCTCCGCTGACAGCAGTGTGCCTTTCAACAGTCATTGTTCCCATCTACTGTAGTTTTATCTCTTGACATGCTGGCTATGCAGTGTAAATATGTATGCATGTATGTGCCTGTGTGTCATTTATTTATTTAAATGTGTGGCTGATGTGCAAATGCACTCAAAGCCTAATGGCAGCAAGCTAAGAGGCTGACTAACCACATAATCAAAGTACAGACTGTATCATTTCTGTTGATTGAATGGCTGTAACTACATAATGGGATGCTCGTGCGTATTCGCTGCACTTTAGTCTGACACATCCTCTGGTGACTCACGTAGTTTCTCTATTAAATAAATATATTAAAAATTACACACACACAAAAAGCAGAGGGAACGCAAATAATTGTTTTTCATAATTTCCATATTCACCAGAAACCCACAGGAAACACCACAAGAGAGATTTCAACCAAATCACGTACGTGGATGTGATCCCCGCATCGTGGCAGGAGTCCTGATACTGTACTGGCAGGAATCTCAGTGGTATCTAGACTGTTGAATAAGGCAAATTATATTCAGCATGCTGCTTTGGTCAAAGGCTCTGGGTCACCTGGATTGGTTTGAGAAACTTGATACCGCCGCCTGCGGTTAAGCTCCTTTATGTTATCAGGAAACGGGCACAGAGTGTGCTCGCACATAATCGCTCATAAAAACACACTTAACACACATGAGAAATACTCTGAAAAATCAGACATTTAAAGGCCGCTGGCGAGGCTTAGATGAAGACCACAAGTGTTTCTGTGACGTCTGCTTCTTCACGTTATCTATTTGTAAGTCAGCCTGTTTAAACCTCGAACAAAAAGCATTCAGCTGAGGTGGTGAATGCGGGGGGTCTACGAAGCAGCTGATTTATTCAACTGTTGGTGTATACCATGACTGACCATCTGCTCACAAAACACTTGTGGTGATTGGTGAATCTGGGAACACAAAATATATTGTGTTCATAATAAGAATGAGCCTTCTTAGTTGTGTTTGGGATTAGCGAGCGAGGACAGAAGCATCTTCAGAGTTTGAAACTCTCCGTGCTCGACAGCAGTTTAGTGTATTCCCCATCTGTCTGAGACAAGTTTACACTACAGACAAAAAAGAAAAAAACTCTGTTTGGATGGACTGTGTTGTTTTCACGTGGCTCATGGAGCTTTCCATTTGTTTTCATTGCTAAGCCACCATCTGATGTATCCTAAGATGGCTTGTGTACCTCAGTGATCACAAAGTAGATCACAGTGGATGCTTTTGTTAGGCGTAAATCCAGCAAAGGCATTTTTTTTTCCATTACTGATTTGGCGTAGGACTTTGGGATTTTTGTCCACTAGAGGGCAGAAACTAGCACAGAAGGTTGGTAACTATTATCCCGAGAATGCCCAGAATTTACTTTATTTTTAGGACTAGTTTGTTTTAATAACCACCCACCTAGTTTTTACCCCTCAGCTTTAAAAGGCTGATGTTGTTGCCAACCTACTGGGTGGGTGGGCAGGCAGGCGGGAGGCGTAAAGACCCAAGTTTGTGAACACGATAACTTGAGAAGCAAGTGAGGTAGGATTTTCAAATTCATACCATAGGTGCAGGTAGGGTTAGGGCAATTTCTGAAAAGCTAACTTAAGAAAGTTGTCACCTCAAATTCAAATTCATAACACAGAAGCGTCTACTAGGAGGCTGAGGGGCAACACTGGCAGCTGCCAGTATGTTTTTGTTTGTTTGTTTGTGGCTGCTCAGCCTCAGAGCTCAGAGCTTTTGTTCCCCAAGCCTTTAATTGATTCTTTATTTTTTTTAGAGTATTTCATTACATAAAGTGTTTTATCAGTTGGGCTTCCAGTGCTTAAAGTGGACCAGTTCTGCTCATTTCCAGCTGCTTATTTGTGTTCTTTGGAATCTGTTAAAGCAGCTTTGCATTATTCATGGGTCATTGTTTTTCTGACTGGGCATTGATGTAGCCCCCCACTTCTGTCTGAAACAAGCCATTTTAGGGCCTCTAGATTAAGGCCACCCTCCGTTCTGGGCAGATTTTTTCTGATTTGCTGCCCTGTGCAAACAGAAGGTTTGAACAGCAGGTGGGGCCAGAGTTGTGTGCCTGCTGTTTACTCTCAGTGACATTATAGAGATTTAAGAGCTACTTTAAGAGAATCCATCGCTATATATGAGAAAAATGAGCAGCATCATAATAGGCCTGTGTTAAACAAAAGGTAAAATGTGACCTTGAAGAAATCAGTGCACCACTGTGATTATGGTAATGATTCGACACTCTCGGCAACAAATCGTCTGAACGGGAGTGACGGGATTTAATCGTGTTCTGGTACCACATGAAATTGCCAGGATAACATAGATACTCTGCTTTGTTAAATATTCATAGAGCAGTGTGTAATCACCTTGTTAACTGCCACTGGCCTGTTGGCAAACAAGCTGGCATTCACCAGTGGCAGAGGCCGATGTTTATCCGTGTCCTGTCTGTTTTGCTGTCTTTATGTCTGGGATCCAAATTCATAAATATGTAGTATAAGATTTATTTGTTCCTTGGCACAAAAGGAGGAATAAATAACAGCAAAAACAAACTAAAAACACCAGATTAGGCCTCAGACACTGACAAAATTGTTTTTTTAAACATTGGTAAAGGCATGGGCCAGGCATTTCACACTGGTAGATCACTGGTAATGGATAAAACCCAGTATAAAACTAGGTAAGGGTCTTAGCCTGGGAACTCATGTTGTGAGCATTATTGTGGTAATGTCATTTCTTTGTATTCTCTGTGCCAACATCACCTAAAGCCAGAGATGACGGTGTTAAAAAGGACAGCAGCAGCACTTTGAGGGCTTCATAATTTCCTCTGGCTGACTAACTTCAGTTGAAATAGGATAGAGGAGTGCAGCCTCAAGGCCCTTTATAATATTAACAGAGTGATTACTGGGGTAATTAGTCTGACGGTGTGGCCAACATGGAGTCAGGGGAAGAAGTGGTTATGGGAGCTAATTCTCATATTTCTTTTTTTTGCCCTGTTTTGCAATAATATGCATAAACAATTATCATAAACTGCTGTGTGCAGAGGTCGGTCCCTCTGATAAACAGATAAAAACACAGAGGTTCACTAAAGCAGCACCTGTGGAACTTAACTCAGTGCTGATCATCATTGTTGTCCTGAGTAATGTTAATATTGTTTTAAACTGCTTTAAACTGTCTTGATGTATAGTTTTAATTTGGACCCCAGGAAGACTGTCTGTGCTTTGTGTTACAGCTACTGGGGATCCTAATATATAAATGACAGAGATCATGGAAAATGTAGCGATAGCTGTATTCATAGTCTTGTTGTAACTTGGTAAATCACCCCCTGAAGAAAATTTGCCAAATTGCTGAACAATTTCTCTATGCCTGCCTCTATACCAAACTACAGCTCTATATGCACCAGTAATTATTGTTACATATACATTAGATAATCCAGCTTCTGCACATCCAGATTGGTTTGTCGTGTTTGCTTGTTTGGAGGTTTTTTCCTCATATTTTGCAGGTTTAGTTCTGTTATTGTGGTTTAGGCCACGAATTCAGACTCTGCTGTCTTTGATCAAAAACTCTGGTGCAGGGAGGATTTTTCTTCATGATTAGCTTGCTCTTGATCCCAAATTGCTAATATGAAAACTCAACCAGCTGTATAACAGGGAGGGAAGAAAAGATAAAGTGCCAGGTGAAAACCACCTTCACTTTTCTTTCACTTTGAGAACCTGCCTGTAAGATCTATCATGAGATGCTCTTTCATCTTATTCTCTGGTCTTTGGTGCTCTCTTCAAGTTTATCTTGTATCGGCTAGCTGTAAAGCACTCGAGCGCTTGTCATGCCTCTTTAAAGATTATTTAAATCATCTCCAGTCCTTTGCTGTTTTCTCTTATTCTGACTGACTCCCTATCTACTCAGCTCAAGGTTATCTTACTAAAAAAATATTTTACTCAAATCAGTAAGTGCACACTGGAGTACCAGGGATGTCGTACCGTCAAATACAAAGCAATGAGCCGCCCATCATGTCTTTATATTTTGCTTCCAAGCAACCAGCCATTCTGTTTCACCGGTCTTGATCAATAGTTCTCCAGACTTTCTGAAGCTTATATCTGACAAGGAAATGATTTTTGAAAAGTTTGTGAAGCAACTCAACACTTGACCTGTGAATCATTCCAACATAAAAAACCACCTAACTCAAGGACCAGTGCTGTGTCTGCACAGTACAGACAACTTGTCAAAGAAACAATTTAAAATGATATCTTTATGAACTTTGTTACTGGGAAACCCTAGGAAAAATGCCAAAGATATCACAGCTTAACAGGCATAAAATAGTCATTTTTTCACTAACAAAGGGATTCCCATAGAGTGATCCAAAAACACTGTGTGTGTGTGTGTGTCCCACGTATGGCAAATTACACATTTTCAGTATGTACAGAGGTTGTGAGGAGAGAGGTACAACAGTGAGCATCTATAGCTGTGTAAATCATGGTAGAGGCTCTGTCATGGTTTGGGGCTGCATTTCAGTCAGTGGTTTTGGGAATCCTCTCAAAATTGATGGAATTATGAAAACAGAAAAGTGCCATTAGATTTGATCCACCATGGAATATGGTCTGGAAAGCATCTGATTGGCAGTGGTGTCATTTTTCAGCATGGCAGTGATCCCAAACACACAATGTAGCACTGTCAGTCATGGATTGGCCTCCCCAGAGCCTGGACACCAACGTTACTGAAGCAGTGTGGGATCATCTTGACAGAGAACAAAGCAAAAGGCAGTCGACATTCAAACAAGAGCTTTGAATGTCCTTCAAGAAGCCTGGAGAACTATTCCTGAAGACTACTTAAAGAAATGGCAAATAAGCTTACATAAGAGATTTTAGGTGTGGGATGTTCTATTGATGTTGGAATTGTACAAAGTCTGTTTTTGCCTTATATACTGCATGTTTCAACACCTCATTCTGCAGAATGTACAGAATGAGGTGTGGCTCAACAGTTTTTGCACACTGCTCTATTTAATACTAATCTCATTGATAACATTCCCCACTTTTTGTGGCTCTCTGCTTCTGCCTTCTGTGTTCATTCTTCTGCAGACCACAAGGTGGCAGCACGATCCCACAGAATAGAATTCCTGCCTGACAGTCCCTCTCTCCTTCATCTCGCTGCTGTGTTCACTGCCTGTGTGACTGAACTGTTACCTGGGTGGTGCTTGAGGTTTCTCTCTGGTGACTCATTCATCCTGAGATGACTAACGCACAGACACCACAGTGGACTGCCATCGGAGCCAAGCTTTGGCTGCGGACAGTCTACTAGCATTCATTATCTATGGAGACTTTTATTGGAATGCACAGCAGCAAGCAGAAAAGGAGAAGGAGAAGCCAAGCTCTTGGCTACTTTATGTCAATGAAACAGTGCTGTTTTTGTGTGCTCAGCATTCCCGCGCTGAGCGCCGATTTGACAATCGGGGACGCGAACCGGTGTCTCACCGAGCCGAGCTCCACAAAGCGACTGTCTGGCTCATGAGCTTGTGCTTGCACGGCGAGCCTCTCTCACCCTCTGTCTTTCCTGTCACTCTCCCCCGCAATGCAGATGTAGGACGGGTTAAAGCAGTAAAACGATTAATGACTCCAAACAAACAACGGCAGCCGCAGCAAAATGGGTTTTGTGGAGTGTCTCTTAATGTAAACTGATTTCAACACATCATTTTTAATTACCTGCATTAGTGGCTGGAGTCTGGAACATTCGTGGTCTGCTTGGTTACACTTGGTTTTTTATTTTGGTACACACTCATATGCAATTACTCAGATGCCCTTGCACACTCATGTCTTCACACATAATCCATCCCCATTTTCAGGCATACCCTCCTCTTTACAGCACCAACTGTTACCCTTTCCTGGTGTGTCTCAACCACTTTTATGCGCTTGAGCTTGGCCAAAGATCAGAACCACAGTATGGCTGTTTTACCTACAAACATAAGCAAAAAACATCCTGTCATTTGAATATGCCGGACTTCTTTTTGGTGAAATATGCTGGTTAAGAACCGCTCTCATCCCGATCTCTCTTTGGTTCTTTTTGCACTCAGGCCCGGGCTTTCGGTTCCTTATTGACATCGGAGCTCTTGCAGCGGATTACTGTGGAGTCTGTAGTTCACTAATGATGATGTATGATAATCTCCTTTGTGTTTTTTTTCCCCCCATTTTTTTCCCTTCCTTTCTCCCATGCGCCTATTTAAACCTTCCAAGCTATCAAACATCCTAACCACTGGCTGTATTTTAGGCATTGTACTTACCAGATTTGAATTCTCTTGTTCTGTTTACCCTGGCCTTCACCGCTGCAGAAACAGACACTGAAATTTGTGTCTTTCCTTAATCCCCATCCTCCAACCTCCCGTAGCCCTACAGCAGGATGGTGACATGATGATGCCCAGCCTTTACCTCTGCCAGTAGGTATTAAAGACCTGGATGCAGGGAATGGGGTGTGGTCTTGATCACCTCCCCACTTACTACCATTTGATTATTCTCTCCTTAAACATTTCACACTGAGAGATTTTCCCCTTAAAATCCCCCTTAGCCTCCCATGCACAGCATTACATACTGTATGCTCTATATAGGTTTATTCCAACACTTCCATGCTTACGTTGTGTAAAATATTATAACCATGGACACTGCGTTCTGGGAAGTGTTTTGGATATCCCCCTAACTCAGCTTGACATTTAAACGTTTTCTGATGCGCCGAACTTGTAGGCGTGCTTACTGGATGGTAAAACATAATTCAAGAGATTATGCCCGCTCCCACCCAAGTTGTTTATTATTTCTGCAGGATATGAGTAGTTCTGCAGTCGTGCACTCTCCTTCAATACCTTTTCCATTCAGAGCGAGAGGAGAAATTGCATCAGAGTTTTTTTTTTTTGGTCCGGCGTGTGTTCTCACAGGGCTATATGGAACACGCAGCCTCTCAGCAGCTGTTCATCTGTTATGGTGATGGGGCTCTTGGCAAACCCTTTTCCAAACAGAGGCCCACACACTGGCTGTGTGAAGGCATTTCGCATGCCTGCGAGCTTGCAGACTTAGACCCCCTGGAGCCATCTGAGCGCACTCCACCCAGCTTTGGAGGCTTTGTTCAGTAAAGCATCAATCGAGGATACCTGTTTTGATGTTGACCGGGTCTCTGCCTTGTCTTTCTAGACTATTCTCAAAAGTCAGTCAGTACTCTGTTCATATGCTTTGGGCATTAAGAGCGTGCACTATTTGGGTTAGTTACTATTTGAGCAGGTCATGTGAGGACCATGAAATCATTTTAAGTGTATAAGAGATGTGCTGCTGTGTCGATCTAACTTTCCTATTCAGTGGGGTGGCTGTAGCTCAGGTGGTAGAGCAGGTCATCTACTGATCGGAAGGTTGGTGGTTCGATTCCTGGCTTCCCCTAGTCAGCATGCCAAATATCCTTGGGCAAGATACTAACCCCAAATTGCTTTCCGATGCGTCCATCGGAGTATGTGTGTGTGAATGTTAGTAAGAAAGCACTTAGAAAAATGTGCTGGTGTGAATGGGTGAATGCACAAGTTGTGTAAAGTGCTTTGAGTGCTCAGAAGAGTAGAAAAGCGCTATATAAGAACCAGTCCATTTACCATTCACAGGTCGTAGGGCTGAGTCTTATGTTTTCTAACTGGCCGTTGTGAAAAACTAGTCTTTGCACACAGTCTTTTGTTATAGGGGAAGAATGGATGGACTTAAATAAAGCAAACACATGAAGGATGCCTGGCAGCCCCTACAGGAACAAAAATACAGGGATGGCATACAGTACGCAGTTAAACGATGGTTGCATGGGCGAGGATGACATGCTTCAAGATATCTAATCAGTTCAGAAATTTGTCAAACACACAGACTTCTAAACTGATTCTTTGCTCTGCATGAAACCTTTCCCCATACAGTGCCTGCCACCATACATTCCTCTGTCAGTATCTGTGTACAGCTCTGCAGCTCTCTTAATTAAACACAAAAAGAAAAAAAAAGGCGGTACGACCTCGAGTCCTGTTCAGTGATTGCACTTTACAAGTTAAAAAGAACCCCAACGGACACAACAACTGGCTGTGTACCCAGCCACCCGCTTTTAGCTGTTATAATCGCCTAATTGCCTGACCCTATAAGGTAATCTACCACATCTACTCTACCCTGACTCTCAGTATTGTTGTATTGGCTCTCTTGCTGTTTTTGAATGTCTTGTTTGAAGTTGTTTTTAATGGTCAGCTAATTTTCTGTACATGTTTGCAACAATCTTCCTCTTCCCCCCGCAATGTTTATTTGCACTGTGCCCGCTGTATTTTTCAAGTAATCCTGCAAAACAAACTACCCCTTCACCTCCACTCCTCCCGCCACTCCTCTTTTGCATATTCCATCTCATCTCACCTCCTTAATAACTGACATCGGTCTTCTCCCTCTGTCGCTCCTTTTCCGCACCTATCACTTATACCACACTTGTCTTGTTTTTGCCTTCTTCCCCTCTGACTCTCTTTTCCATCTGTATCTCCGTGACCTGCTCTTTCCTTGCCTTGACCCCTCCTTTTTATTGGTCTGCTGCAGTTGCACCTACCGAGAGCCAACCACCTGTCAAGCTGATCCCTGCCTGATGAGGTCAACCTTAAGTGGGCCTGAGCCAGGGCCAGAACCCAGGTTTTGAGTGGTTCTCAGGGTCTAGGGCCCTCCGGCACAAAAGCGGGGCCAGAAGCATTTCTTTGAGAGCACCAAAAAAAAATCTCCTGTCTCCTCGTCTCCCTTTCTCTGGGCCTCCCTCGCTCCCTTCATCTCCTCCTTCCCTCCCCTCTGCCCCCGTCCAGACTCTCTGTCTGCACTGACACCGCCTTTAATAAGGGGGAGCGGGGCGCACTGTTTATTTGTGTGGTGCGAGGTTAAAAACTTCCCCCTTAATTGACATTCCGGTAACACTTTCCAATAATGGGGCGAGCAATTTCCTTGAAATTGATGTGTGTCCACCGCAAGGAAAAACACCGCTTCTAGCTTTCACTCACCCATGGATGACCTACACTTGCGCCACATCTTTGTCCCTGTGTGTGTGTCTATGTGTGTGCGTGTGTTTGTGTCAGCGTGAGAAATTGCACGAATGGCCTTTGGCTGGCAACGGCAACGTGTTTGTGTTTGTGAAAAAAAAAGAAAGAAAGAAAAAGGGGGAAAAAAGGCGAATACCATCATAGCACGCCTGTCTTCTGCTGGTATGTGCTTGTCGGGGTGTTCATGAATATGAATGGCTGCATATTTTGCCTGTGTAATACGCGCATGTAAGAATATGCATATCTGTGTTCTCCGAGCATTTGTTTTTCCTGTTTATTGCGTGTTTGCTTTTTATTTCTCTGCCCGGCAAGATGGCTGTAAATCAGATATTTTTATTTAACCCGCACACTGATGAAAACAAAAACAAATTTACGGTAGATTGCCTCTCCGCTCTGTTAATGCCCATCTATGAGTATGCAAACATAAACATCTCCCTCTATTGCATCCTTGGCCTAAACGGTGACCACTGGATAGGACCTGTGGTCTAATGACGGTTGGTGTTAAATGTGTTTGCGTGCGTGCATGTGTGTGCGTGTGTTAGGGAGCGAAATAGAGCGCGTAAGGGACAGTATGTGTCAATAAGTTGATGTGTAAGTGCGAGTGTGTGTGTCTGTGTGTGTGCCTGTGTGTGGCTTCAGGCAGACGCTGGCTGGTTCCTGGCCTTGTCATTCTGTCTCCCACACACTCTCTGATGTGGTTTGAGGCTGCGGCTTTCACTGTGGAGGGGGATCGCCACCGCACACACTCACACTGTTCTCACATGTCTGTGGAAACACACATTGCGCAGTGGTATGCAGTCACATTCTCAGAAATGCCGACGCACACACCGAGCGAACGCACCAGCTTACGCACACATGCGTGTGGCTCGGCCCTTAAACGATGTAACAAAACGACGCCGGGCCTGCCAAAGCGTCTGAATGGACACCGGAGCGCATTCATAGATTAACACACACACACACACAGCGCTAGACGCCATCCGTGGTGCTGGTGGGCTCCCACAATAAGCGGTTAGTTAAATAATATCAAAGACAGATGTTGGCTCTGGTCCCATCATACTTTGTGTGTGTGTTTTTATCGTGTGTCTGTGATTGAGAAACAGGAGGGGGAGCGCTGATCTGCAGATCCCTGGGAACACGTTTCCTTCGAAATCGTTTCTTTTTGCGTATGTAGGTATTCATTGGTGGCATTAAAAATGTTTGGGAAAATTGAGACATAGAATTTATCTGAACAGTTCTTCTTGTCGAGGGACTGGGGTGCATGAGAGTTGCAAAGTGGTTTGCAGATGCTCAGCAACTGTCGGCAAGCTAAATTGAACTTTACTGTATCACAATTTTTTCCCCTGGGGTATTTGGCCAGCTAGATATGAAAGATTTTGCACAGAATGCATTCATTTTTCCAAAAAAGGTGCACTAGGTGGGTAAAATGGTATAAATCGGTTAAAGAAAATGTGACAGGAGAGTGCACTGTGAAGGGGAAGAGTCCATCCGTCCATCCATCTTCTTTCGCATTGAGGGTCGGGGGGCTGGACCCTGTACTAAGTGCCTTAGGGTGAGAGGTGGGGTAAACTTCTTCAAAAGTATGACTTCGGTGTATGTTCACTGCTGAAGCGAGTTATGGCAGACACACAGGAATCAGCGTCGAGCGATGTCAGTGATGTCACACGGTCACGTGACACCATCTCCTTTGTCAAATTTGTGCAGATTTATTTAAGGACAAATTGTTTTCCACGCTAAGTCGTTTAAAATTTTTGTTAAAGTGAAATAAAAAGTTTCAAACCAGAAATCTCAATTTTCCATTGCAACAATATAAAATTTCAGTTCAACTGAATGACGCGGACGTTTCAAGTTTTTCAGTGTGTACACAGCTACAACATATAGACCACAGTCTGCAATACTGCGCACAGGACCAACGCAGAAAACCATAAAGCAGCTTAAGCTCTCACAGTCTCACATTCTCCTCTCAAAATGTTCTCCTTGAACTCTGTGTTTTGGCTCTTTTCATCGCATCGCATCAGTTTTTCTCAAGTGTTTGCGTTAAACTGCATCTCAGAATGAAGGATAGTAGATTGAGTTGTGAAGTTTGGTTGACAAAAAAACACACACAAAAAGTTGCTGCCTGCCATGGTTGGGACCAGCAGTTGGAGCTGCTGACCTTATTGTTGAAAACGTGCGTTTTACCTCCTAACGCACCCCTACACCAGGAAGTCTTTCCACTCAGTGTTTCAATGTTAAAGTCTTTTTTTTTAAACTCACAATGAGAACAAAACAGTGTGAAATGGCAAGAAAAAAAAGGCAGAAATTTCTTAGTGTGATGCACAAAATTTTCTTAAAAGTGGCAAGGTATAGTTTACAGTAACCAGTAATGCACAGGTTTGAAGTCAAAGAATTATATCAGCTGTTTTCTCTCTTAAAGAAAATGGCTAAGAAAGAAAATCTGCACACGTACTGCAGAAAAGAAGTTCTGCTTTTCTCTCACTCTCACATTTAAACATACTCTCACCTTCACTTACACATTCACACACGCACACACACATACATAGATAGTGAGCCTGAATATAAACTCTGTTACTGACCCCTCCTGGTTGCATGATGAATTGGATATTTGGGATGACCCATATACGTCTGCACTAATCTTAAACAAATATCTCCTCGACAAGTGAAATATGTTGTGTATCATTTGAAGGTAGGGGAAGGAGTAGGAGCAGTGGAGGGATCACAGAAAAAGATCCTCAGTTTTTTTTAGTTTGACAGGGCAGTTTATATTTCTTTATTTTTTATGCATGGTAATAGTTCCTTCAAAAGGAGAAACCCGTGGATTGAACATGCCTTGTGTCAACAGACCAGCTGCGATGGTATAAAAGGTAGGTTGGATTTACGGATTCATGCTTTTAATACCAAATTGTGACCCTTGTACCAGTTCTGGTGAGCCTGTACCTACTGCTACCCCAGATTAGTGCTCTTGGTTGGCAGGTGTGGATGTTCTCTGGAACTGAGACTTATCGAATCACTGGCACTCTCTTAAAACAGTTGAGTTCCCTCAAATCCTATCAGGCTTTTTCTCATCGCCCTCTTCCGTTCTTCCACCCTTCACCTTGTCTCTCTAAGGGGATTCCTGGTTATCAATAATGGTAACCACTACCACAGCTGTTTCTGTCTCTTAGAGGGCCTCTTGAGGGGCCCTGCCATCCCTTATTTTCTGCAAGCCTGTCTCTTTAAGGTGGTGTTTGTTTATACCGAGGCTTAGCTCAGTGAGACCTGTGCAGGCTCAGTGCTGGGCTCCTTTCATAGGGGCTCCATTTTGTTCTTAATAAAATGGCACTCAGTGGCCGGGGGACTGGCAGGCACCCAGCTCCCTAGGAAACCAAAGAATGCTGGCCTTCATTTAGCGACAAACAGCCACTGCCTGAGGAGGGTAGTTCTCCACTCTTGCTCCTCAATACTACTGCTGCTGAGGCCTGTGTGTGTGTGTGTGTGCGAGTGTGTATGAGTGTGTGTCACTATGGAATGGGGCCACGGTTGAAGGAGTCAGGTATGGCGACTCCTCGCATAGCTCGTCTCCTGTTGACGTTTGCTTACACCATTCTGTCCTTTCTGTCCCTGTCTTGGCTGGCCACTTGAAAACACGCAGCACCACTTCTCCTCGTCCGCCGCTCCTCTCGCCCCCGCGCTCTCTCTCCATCACTTGTGTGAATGTGAATGGTGGGAACAGAGCAGCCATTAAGATGCATATTTAGAAGGGTTTACCCCTCCCGTCCCCCCCCCCATCTCCCATACGCTCTCATAACACACACATACACATACTGTAAGTCACTAAGAGCGCCTGTCACCAGAGACAAACACACAGACACACACACATATCACTGCACACATGCACTCGTACACACTGAAGCATGTTTGTTGGACAACTCTGTGTTAATGGCTGCTTCAACCTCAGGCCGGAGTTTTTATCCACTTCTACTCTCATTGGCTTTCTTAAACGTGTCAGAGATACTGATGTTAAATTCACCAAGAAGCAGCAAGCATCGCGAGAGTAGCAAAAACTGCAGTTCCCCGAGTGGCCTCTAGAGGCCGGGCCCCAAAATGCGAGTCATTGACTGTGGTGTTACTTTCAGTCGCTGCCTTATTTCTCCAATGGGGTTGTCATAGCGGATGGGAGCGCATTCCTGATGCACCCCATCCAGTTTTTCAAGCTTGCGACTGGCACTAGGGGGCACACCAGCTTGTGACTCCCTGAGGAGGGGTTGTGTCTCCTCCTGGTCTCAAACCAGGGATCTGTTCCAGCCTTGTAGCCTGATTTATCTTTTCATAACTGTAGTGGAGATTCAATTTAAATAAGTCATACATTATTATAATTATAGCTGCTTTGATTGAGATGTGTGCTGACACATGCAGTTTGGCCATACTTCGGATGTTTTTACCTATTAGAGCTTTTCGGGAGAATAACTTTAGAAATAACAAAGCCCGACTGGTTATCGGAATATCAGTTCCGTTTATTGTAACAGCCAATAACAGCATCGATAAGATGTTGGGATGCACCTTGCACGCTGATAATGGGGCATTCCTCTGTATTTGGACACTTGTGGCTCCAAAGAAAACAAAAGAATGGAGACAGTCAAAATACTGCAGTCGAAGCTTTCAGTCTGACTACAGTCGTCTTTTATATACAGTGTATATTTCTTAACTTTACAGGACTTGAAAGGAAAAGGGAAAACCCAGATTATGATCACAAGCCAGCAGAAATACTGGCTTGTCAGTAGCAAGGTTTTAAGCACTAAACGATCTCTTGGCACAGAAAAGGAGGTAAAAAAAAAAATCAGTAACCTAACATGTGACATATACATGTGTGTCTGGCAGATTGGGTGCATTTTAGTGATCTGATAATCAAGCTCTCTGAGCCACACTATCGACTAGACAGGTGAAGAAATACCAGATGAAAAACAGTTGGCTCCTAAAATGGTAACACAACACCGAGTGAGCGATGCTAAGAAAATATGTAGAAAAATATACAAAAGTGATTGACAAGCACAGTAACTGGTGCGTTTGACATTTCTTACCAACTCCTTTTTCGTTTCATTAAGTGAAACGAAAAAGGAGCAGACTGACATTTATAGAAGCAGAAGAAACGAAATGGGAAACATGATGAAGAGAGAGGTGAAGATGATACATGCGACTGCCTGAGAGCGGAGTCAAAATAAGAGCAGGAGAATGCTGAGAAGGAACAGAGGATGAGATAGAAGCCTGGGAAAAAGGAGCGAGGAAGGAGCAGAGGACTCTGTTTTGTGTTTTGTCTCCTAATGCGATGCATATGAAACGCCTCGGAAACAATGAGTCACCCCAGAAAGGGACTGTCGCCTCTATCGGGCCCTGGCAGGCTCTCTGTACAAGATTATGCCGAAGCTCGTCATTTAGCCTCTGACTTTTCCTTGTAGTGTATTTTTCACTGTATTGCCTGCTTATCTTTGCTGATGTTTGGCTGAGTGAGGTAATGTAAAAGTATTTATTCTTGCACACATGCAAGAAAAACTGAATGCACATTATCAAGATGTACATTAAGAGTGTGAGGAAAGATGGAGGGGACAACAGTGACGTGTACGTGTGCGAGGGGAAGTCGGACAAAGAGGAAATATACTTGTAAACCCATCGTATGGAGATGTCTGTTCGATCTTCCTCCTTCAGCTGCTGCGCTCTTTCAAAATAAACCCTTTCAATTCTAATCCTCTCTCCCCCCTTTGTCCCACGCATCCATCCACATAGAGATACAAAGAGAAGCAGTCAATCCCTGTCAAGTTTTCACTTCTTGTCCCCCAGTCTGGCAGTGTTTTCATCCATCAGACTGGCTTATAGACAGTGAAAGCCTTGTTTTTACCCCGTTTCTCATCTAAAACTGACACACAGTGTTCCAGCATCACAAATTAATCACTTACTGTTAGCCCTGTGTGATGTCTTTATTGGTACACAGGGCTAGCTGTCGCTGTGCTGACTGATTGGCAGGCCTAGCTGCTGCTGGTGTAGTCGGTTATGTAGGGAGGTGCAGCAATCAAGAGCAAGCAGCAGTGCGCAGGCAGTTGCCTTTTCCATGGGGCCAATTAGAGGGGAGATTTCCTAGCAGATTGCTGTAGCTCTGTCTGTGTCTGGGGCTGTGCTTTGGTTTGATCCCATGAAATTAGCCTGAAACAATGGGCCGAGCCATCCACTCTGCCTTTAGCTGCACTCTGTCAGATCTGTGTATCGCTCAGTGTCTTTTTATTTTCCACCATTTAGTTCAGTGTTTTTTATTTATTTTTTTCGCTTGTACCTTTTTGATTTTTTTTATTTTACAGCCACCTTTCTTTTTTCTCCATTTGCCATTCACACTTTAGCTCATATAATCTCCACTCTCCTCTCCTTCCCTCTTTTATCCCCCTTTTTGATACGATCACCTTGGACTAAAGGGAGGCATGGAGAGGTAGTAAAGAGAGTCAACTGTTTTTATTAAAGGTCAAATCTCCTCCTCCGTTTAGAGTGCAAAAATAATGATTATAATGAAGTATTCATGAAATGTGCTACAGCTAGTGCAAGGGACACAAGACAGAGAAAACAGGACCCAAAGTGAACTGAATTTGCAGAGACATTGGTACCAAAGCCTAGAGTAGCCGTTTTCACACATTTGGTATGAGCAGTGAATTGAATGTAAAGTTTCTTGTTGATTTAGACCTTTTGTAATCAATGAACTATAGAATTCATGCACATGGTTGCTTCTGTATAAGCAGATATCTTCACGTGGTAATACGTGCAAAAGCCTTGAATCATCCCCAATTTTTTTTATGCTTCCTTTCACGGTGCCAGGATTTCTGGTCACTTTTCAAGTGTCCTTGAGCAGTAGTTTTCCAGCCTTTCTTAAGGTCTTTAAATAATCGCCAACACATTACCAATGCAGTAAAAGCAAAACTGGATAGAAGAACACACATTGGAGCACTATCAGTCATGGATTGGCCTCCCCAGAGCCCAGACTTCAAATTTATTGAGGCAGTGAGGGGTCATCTTGACAGAGAACAAAACATAGTGCATCCAACATCCAAAGAAGAGCTTTTAAAGTTTGCCAAGAAGCCTGGAGAACTATTTCTGAAGACTAATTAAAGGAATTACAAGATAGCGGCCTAAGAGAGTTCAGACTGTGTTGAAGAATAAAGGCGGCTGTACCAAATGTTGACTTTCAAGTTCATTGTAAGGCAATATTTTTGCCTTATGTACTTTAATTCCATTAATGTTTGTACAAGTTTCAATAAATTGCTGCACCTATTTCCCATTTTTCTAGGGGTGGCTTGAACATTTTGCACAATACTATAACAGATTGTGAACAGAATCAACTTTTGGAGATATAACCAGGCATAGCATATAAATCAGATAAACGTGCTAGATAGAGTCTTCTGTTGTTGTGCCCTTGACCCCAGATTCATCTGGAGTTGTAAAGTGGGCCCTACCATGACTGTTGACTGCTCCCAGCGCTTCGTAAGAGTGAAGTGCAGAGAAAATGTTTCCCTATGGAGATCAATTAATGCCATCTTACCCCTCTTACCCCTTAATGGGTAGCATGTGTACTCTACATATGTGCTACCCGACACAACACTGCTTGTTTTACTCTCTAAATACCGTGAGTCTACACAGAAAGTTGCATTTAAGTTATTTATTTATATGTATTGCAATTTTTCTTAATCCATAGAGAACCTGGACATCTCCTAGATATGGTGCACTGAAGCTGCTGCTGCTTAAACATTGCTCAACTTCACATGGCATCCATGGTTTTCTTTCTTTGGTAGCTCATTCAGGCTGTAGACAGCATGCAGCTCAAGAGGGCAGATGGATGTGCAGTAAACAACGAAAAAACAACAGGGAGAGGAGGAGGTGAGAAGAGAAATCTGTGACAGGCAAGACAGAGAAGAGCACTGGGATGAAGGAGGATATGGACAGGATGAAGTGAAGAGGAAAGAGGGATTTGGGCTGTGAAATGAAAGATGGGGTGGGATGAACCAGGGTGGTCCGTGTGAGCAAGCGAGCATGTGAGACCCAGAAAATAAGATGCTGTAAGAATATCTGAGATGTGAAGAGTTCTTTCCTGAGTGGAAACAGTATTTTCTGTTGATTTGTTCGGAGGGGTGGCTACAGAATAAATTTCCACACTTTGCGCCTCTTGTAGACGGCCCCCAATGGAAACGTTAAATTGATGGAGACCTGGCTATTTTCCGACGACTGACTCGGTGGCAAACTCTTGAATATTGCCTGTATAGTGAGTGAAAATATTTAGAATATTCTGAAAAAAACAATAATAATAATAATAATAGTAATTCGATAGTAAGGTTTACCACTCTGTGAAACTGCATGAAACAAAAGGCGGCTTTTGGGGAGGGTTGGATGCTTTAAAAAAAAACAAACCTGAGAAACCTTCATCTAGATGATGAATTAGCTGTTAAAGCTTTTTTTATTTTCTCGATGACCTTGTGAGTTGTTGAATTCCTCTGGTTTATTGCGCATTTCAGTGGCGATGCCAAGCCTTTAAAGTCCTACTAATGACCTAACACACACATTTAATGTAGGCTGGACACTGAAACACACACACACACATGCTTTTTTTCCGTGCACCCACATATGTCCTCATTATATTTCTTCACACTAACTCACAGGCTACCAAGTCAGGCGCATTTCCCCATCAAAGGAGTTCCTACATATACACATTACATTATACCCACACATGCTCTCCCCCTCCCTCTAGTTTTTCCTTTATCTTTTTTTTCACCAGGGGCTTTTATAGAAGATCAGAGTAACAGCAGATACCTACATCCATTAGGGCTTTCCAGTCACTCAACAGCAGTATTGTGATACAGGAGGGCAGGGAAAGGGACACACTTGTCGCTCAGTGGCAGCCTAAGGGAGCACCGCTTCCATCTTGACGGATATCTTTCTCTCTAATGCCCCCAGGGGAGGCCTACCTACCCCCTCGGTGACTGATGCACAGAGAGACAACAGGGATGATCTCTTGAGAGACTGTATCCAAAAATAAAGATGTAGGTGTATGGCTCCGTCTTTGTGCGTGTCTTTCCTGTGTGCGAGCACTGCACGGATCGGTGAATCGCAGTGGAATTTTGTTGATGCCACACTCAGCTTGATCCCTGAGAAACATTCACGCTTAGTTTATTTTTCCAACACAACAAACTAAATAACCTGTTTGTGATGACTGGATGATAGAGGAGATGAAATTCTTGTGTTTTTCCAGGAGCAAAAACAACAACAAAAAAGACATAATAGTTATATCCTGCGGAATGTTCCTTTATGATGTTTCATTTTTCTTTTCAAAGTTGTGTTTTTTTCGTCTCAGGGCTGTGCAAAAATCCCAAGTCCCTCTTATTTCTTTATATTTTGCTAGGAAAACAGGAAATATATGCAGAGATTTATTGAAACATCTGCAAACATGCATGGAAAAACAACAAATAAGGCAAAAACAGAGTTTGTTAAATTCTCATTTGCTTGAAAGTCAGTATTTGTGTTAACCTCTTTTATTCTTCAACACAGCCTGAGCCCTCTTAGGAAATTCAGATCTATAGTTCTCAACGCTCCAGAGTGATGTTAAAACGTCTTCTTTGGATGTTGGCAGCCTTTTGTTCTGTTCTCTAAAGGCAGTGTGCTTGGGATCATTGTCATACAGAAAAAAAAACCTGTTACCAATCAGAAGCTTTCCACATGGTATCACATGGTGGATCAAAATCTGATGGCACTCTTGATCAAGATCCCAACACCACTGGCTCACTTGTAACCCCAACCCATGACAGAGCCTCCACCATGTTTAAAACATGGTTGTAGACACTCCATGCCACCTGCTGCCACATATTTTCCATCCAGTTCTTGTGTAATGTGGCATACCTCAGCATTTTCTCCATGTTTGCCTTCCTTAAGAATTAATTTTTGACAGCCAATCTTCCACTGAGACCATTTCTGATGAGGCTTCAGTGGACAGTAGACGGATCAGCTGAAGGCCCAGGTGCTGTTCACCTGCTGTAGATTTGTAAGCCTGCCACTTCTTCTTTTATGGACACAATTCATACCATGCTGAGATATGCAGCTAATAGCTCTGTAAGAATCACCTTATTAATGCAAAAATAATATTGCATGTTATGTGTCAACACAACACAGGTTCATCCCTTGAGTTATTTGACTTTTTTTGCTTGAGTGATTCATGTGACAAGCGACGTGGCTTAACAAACAAAAAAACATTCTTCCGAAAATGATCAGGTGCAAGGACTGGACTGAAAATCAGTCCAAATGTCTAAAGCAAAAGTTTGAAAGAGCTTCAGAAAGCCTAGTGAACTATTGCTCAAGATTAGTTTGGAAGTAAAATATTAAGAAATGAGTGGCAAAACCTTTGCACACTAATCTATCAGTATGTCTGTACTAATTAAGAGAGTCATTGAGTTAGCGTAATGTACGAAAAGCCTGTTTCACCTGAAAAAATGTACCTCTGCTACTTTATGAAGAACTTTTTTACTGGATATAATTCTGACCTGGTAGCAGTGGAACAGCATCACAGCACTGAAGGTCATGAAATGCCATGCAGAAGAGTTTAGTGATATCTTTCTCGTTGCCCCACCCCAGCTTTACCTCATTTATACAGTTAGCGCATATAGGTGATACACTGTGTTAAAAAAAAGAGTGGGTCGAGGAGGAGAGGTGAGGCGCATGGGGAAAAGATTCTTTAAAATGCACCTTGCAGCCGTGCAGTGATATTTCTCACAGAGATTCCGATGACAATACAACAGGATGCAACCCCAGTCTGAACAAACAGAGCAGGAGAAGATTCTTTGGCCTCTTGTGCTCCAATTTCCTGGCTGACTGCAGAAAGACAACACTGTCTCTTTAATGTGGGGAGGGTCAGAGGTCACTGTATTGCATTTGTAAGGTCAGCGGTTGAGGTCACGCTCAGCTCTGGGCCTTCCTGCTGCAGACAGCTGGGTCATGCCACCTACATAGAGTCCAATTATCCCTGCCAGCTAATAACTCTTCAGCTCGTTCCATTGCACCGCACACACACACACACACACACACACACACACACACACCCACACACACACACACACATATCTATATTATA
>VUQG01009772.1:4402-20349 GCA_015106755.1 Etia nguti | reverse complement strand
ACACACACACACAATTCCCTGTTATACAATGAATGTCTTTCGATGTTCAAGTGTATGTGTATGTATACACAGAAATCCCTAAACAAAAGGGAGAGCGAAAAAACAAACCAGTTGAAGACAATTAAAAGCAGAACAACACGCTTCAAAACTATTTGAGGCAAAAGGGGAAAAAAAACTATCTTGGCACGGACATAATCATCAGAGAAACAGCACTGATGTGAGAGAGCCAAGCATTGTAAAGCACATTGCAGAGAGCCAGTGTCAAATATAATTTAATTGCTCTGTCTGAAGTGAATGATGTGCTTCTTTTAAATTATACTCAGCGACACAGTAAATGACACAGGCCCTCAGTTTGACCCAGCTCCAGTGAAATGTATGTGCATTTTGCAGGGGTGTCAAGAGGTTTTCATCACAGGCCTGGAAAGTCCATCTCACCCTGTGCCAGAGGGACCAAACATCTTGTCATATCCATAACTGGAGAGCAAAAGCAAACTTCCAGATCGACACAGTATATCACTATTACCTAAAATTTTCTGCAGGTGGAAAAAAAAACTACCCTCATTGCATTATAGATCCATTCTGTCTGAGAAGCCTGCCTACCTTTCTATTTATGTCTTAAGTGATGTGACTGTCCTGCCAAACCACTTTTATGGCAAGCAGATGACATTCTTATTTAGTTTACCCAGGGCTTTATATGCAGTGAATAGAAATTGCTGAGTTTTAGACAGAGCAGTCTACTGAACAGACACAGACTTAGCGTAACCGACCGCGCTGCCAAACCCACATGTAAGGAAAAATACAGAATGCAAGAGAGACAGAGTGGGCCAGAGAGATGAGATATTTTGAGGTGTATCCTGGCTGTCTGGCTCTGGCTAATGCCCTCTTCAGTGAGGTGGAATGGCACATAAGCTCCCATTAATACGGGAATGAGTTGAATTTAGCTCCGTCTGCCTGCACGGCTGGTCTGGCCAGCCCCCCTGGCTTTCCATGAAGTGTGGGGTGCAACACTTACTGAAAAGCTCTATGCTGTGCTCCGGCATGCCACACCCTCCTGACACCCCCAGCGCTTTCCTTTGTTCTCTAACTATAGCCGTAGCCACGCCAAGGCCCCCTGACTTAAATATTCCACTATAAAACAAGTGATAATGAACATTAAAGCGCCGAGCGCTGGTAGTTGACTGAGCCGCTAAGCGCATGCTGCCTTGTGCGCATACGCACACACGCAGAGAGTTGCGCGCATGGGCGCACATACGGCTGTTACATTAGATGCAAAATGCACACACGTAACCCCGCTCCCTCCTTCTTCTTTTTTTTTCACATGTGCGCTCCGACAGTAGAATCAAAAAGGAAAGTGAAGAGAGAGTGGATGAGAGGTGTAGAGACCTGGGAGTGGAAAATGATTGATCCGTTTTAAAGATCCTATAAATCCACTAGCAGATGCGGGTATAAATGGGGGGTGTGCATGTCTTTCCTACCTGGCAACCCATCTCAGCATCACAACAGGGATATTTATACTGTCCATCCTACAGTAAGACCTTGACAAAGCCTTTCACGTGTCAGGAATGGATGGGGAAATTAGCATACACTCGTGTTTTCTAACAATGGCATTTCTCTTCGAGGGGCTTGCTCGGTTTTGTTAACTGGTGTGAAGTCTGTGCGCTGGTAAAAAAATAAATAAATAAATAAAATTAACGTGCGGATTCGTGAATGTTACTATTATGGTCTGTGCGTGTTTGAGCGTGTGTATGGCTATTGATGAGCAGTGAAAGCTTTTACAGTAAACTGCATGTAACTGACTGTGGAGCGTCTGTACTAAGGGAGGCTCCATGTAAAGGTTGCCTGTCTCTGGAGGTCCCTGGAGTGCCCAGGCAGCCAGGCACCTTTGACCAGGGCTAGGCCCCCTCAGGCCTTCACACACACACACACATACACACACACACACCTCTCTGTGGGCCCCCCCTCCTGCTCTCCCTGGGGTGAGATGAGCCCACCAAGGCCTCTCCTGGAGCAGTTTCCCCCATGAAGCCTAGGCTCTCCACCTCTCTCACCAACCACTCCACACAGACATGGCCAAAAGCCAGGGGACGCCACTGTCTGGATCAGGGGGTTGAGGCCGGTGGAAGATATGCGTGTGTAAGTGTGCACATGCCTGTATATGTGCCCGTGTGAGTGTGTTTTTGTACGTTTGTGTATATCTGCAGAGGGTGGTGGTGGTGGTGGTGGTGTTGGTGGTGTTGGGGAGGGGGGGGGTCTATCCCCAGACACAAGTTGCTCAGTTTTTTGGAGAGTCTCTGGCCCACCCAAGAGGAAAGAGTAGGAGGAGAAGGTGGTGGGGGGAGGGGACCGCGGCCTTGGGGGAACAAAGCCTTATTTCAAACTTGCCGAAAACAGGGGTCTTTATGCTGTGATGCTGGGGCCCCCCTCCTATGTAGGGAGATGTTATCGCAAAGATGCAATATCCACCTCGGCATAGGGCCGGGGGGGCGGGTGCATAGGCCTCCAGTGTTAGACTAAGTACCCTGGGGCACTGACCTCACTAATGAAGTCTCCCTTGGCTGCTGCCTGCTGCTACCCACTACTGTACCCTCCTTTGTCTTTCACATGGAGATCTCTCACTCTATTTGTCTGTCTGCCTTTCTGTCAGCCTCCCTGGCTGGCTGTTGACAACAGCTGTGTGTGTGTGTGTGTGTGAGAGAGAGAGAGAGAGAGACTATTGGTCATAGTTTTTCTACATTGATAGTTTGCACATGCAGCTTATTGTTAGGATGTTTTGTTCTTGCGTGGTGGTGTTTGTTTTGTCTGCTGTCTCCGAATCATTTTGTGATCTTTCTCTCTCTCCTTGTCTGCCATCCCTGCATCCATCCATCCATCCATCCATCCATCCATCCATCCATTCATCCATCCATCCATCCGCACGACTGTTTCCATAGCTTACTTTGAAGTGTCTCTCTGATTTACTGTCCGGCTGTCTCTTATAGTCCTTTTGTCTTTGAAGCTTTCGGTTATCTAACCATCGAAGCCTCCTCTTTTTAAGCTCTCTGTGACTTTTATATGTGGCCTCGAGTTAGCGTTTAAAGATGTTACACCAGGCTCCTCAGGGAATGCACAAGTGGGAAAAGGGAAATTTGATTTTGCAAGATGGGGATCGGGAGAAAAGCACAATTAAAGTGGACAACCCGCATTCCTGTGTGGAGCCAGTGGCCTGGGGATAGGATTTGCTGAGTTTTCCTGACAGCTTGGAAATCCCACCACTCCACGGCTTGATCCTCATCTTAGCTTGCATCTTCTGCCCCAACCCAAAATTTAAAGAGGGAAAATGATAATAATTTAGATGGGGAGAAAGAAGAAGGATGAGGACTGTGTGTGTGTGAGCTGACACTGAGGGCTTGTGAGCTATAAAAGCAGATGACAAATTGATTTTACTGTAAAAACATGTCGCTGATATTTGCAAGCAAAGTCTTTATTTAACACCAGGGGAATAGAGACAGTACACATTCATGTCCTGCCCACAGTGGAAGAAAAAACAATTCATGGCTTTCCACTGACTTTGTGTTTCACGATGGTGCCTTTTTGTCATTTCTGTCTCCTAGCAAAAAGCTGATGAATGTCTTAAAGATGTAGTGTGGCTCGATGTATTGCCAACAGACAAAGTGACCCAGACTAAGTTTTTCTAAACGTCTGAAATTAAAAACTGAGCTGTCGAGGAGATAAAAGTGGATAGTGGCAAAAAAGACATGACGTGGATAGAATAGAAACACAGGGATCCCCACACTTAGTATGCCTAGCTGTGTAGCACTGCTTCTGCTGAAAAGTGTAATACTGATGAATATGCAGTATTGTCCATCCCATCCATCTTCTTCCACTTCTCCAATTTCTGTGAATAGAGCAAGGTTTTCGCAGTACGACACACCGCCCACTGTCTGTATAGTTTGAGGCCCTGACTTTTTCTGCGAATAGTGTTCTAGAGCTCAACCAGCAGCTTCTTTTGGTTGCTCCCTAATTTACAGCAGATGCTTCCACAGATTTGATTTTGCAAAATTGTGCCCTTCCTTGGTGCACCCCCTAAGGAGCGTGTTATACCCGACACGCGGCATCTCGCGAACGGCACAGATGACAAAGTTGACGGCCACTTCTGCGGGTCGTGCAGCTCTCGAATTTCGTAATCTGTCATGTTGTGCCGCTGTTGCTGCAGCTGAGTTTAAGAAATTATTTTGCGATTGTGCCCGATTTTTCCATCATTAAGCTCAGAGATTCACAGACTACAGAGAGGGTGATGTTGCAACACTTTGAAAAGAAGAGACTTTGTGGAAAAGACTGTGAAGAAAATCAAAACAAAAGCTGGGCAATGTCTTTACTTCTGATTTTGACTTCTTCTCTTTTGTCTGCACTGATGTAGAGGTTTGGTCTGAGTGCAGCTGCAACCAGGGTAGTAATGGTGACACAAATGGAAGCATCTATACGCTGAAGTTACCAACGCTGCACAAAGCCGGTTTATTGTGTTCTTAAGGGATTTGTGTCTCCTCCCGGTGTCAAACATGGGATTTTTTCACATTTAAACACTACATTGT
The DNA here is from genome assembly GCA_015106755.1 of Etia nguti. Classification (NCBI taxonomy): domain Eukaryota; kingdom Metazoa; phylum Chordata; class Actinopteri; order Cichliformes; family Cichlidae; genus Etia; species Etia nguti. The sequence continues at coordinate 15,781 of VUQG01009772.1, read as the reverse complement.
AGTGCCATGTTTCTAGAGCTCAACTAACATATCCTGGTCGGTGAAAGGTAAACCCAGTGCAGGTTTTTTTTTTTTTTAATTAATTGGATCTTTTACTCTGGTCAATTTCATGCAGTTATTGGCTGTTTAAAAGGGTGTCTGCATCATTCACACCCGTTGATTGACTCCATCACTGAAGGAGTGCGGCACTCGTTTGAGCCACTGAGAAAAGAGAGCATATCTTTTTGCAATTCCACAATGCCCAGACCCTGGAGAGCCAATGTGGAAAGTTTGCTTTAGCACCCGCTGGGTTAGAAGATGAAAGAGATTTGGAATGACACGGGTCTATGTTCGGGGGACTGGGGGGGAGCTCTGAGCATGGTGGGGCTTATATCTCTTTATCCTGTCTGGCGTGCTGCGGATGGGCTCGACCTACATCAGCTGTCCACTTTTCTCCAGCTGCCCGTCACCGTGCAATTCAAAGCTGGCCTGTCTGCCGATGGATTACCTGGGCGAACAAGTGTAACCCTTCATCCCCCTTGTGCTCTGAATATACATTTCACCCTACCCTGCTTAAAAAGTCCTCACCTGAGCACCCCTGCATGGCCACTTGGGTTCAGTTATAAAAAGATGAAGGGGAGCTTGGGAGTGGTGGAGCAGGACTAAGGCATTGGCAGAGGGACTGCTGCAGTGGTGTTTATGGGGGCTAGCCAGGATTAGTTGGCGGCTGGTGGTTATTGATTCAATTTGAGATGCTTTTTTATCTGCAAGCCGCCTAAGGCCAGTGCACATGCTAGCTTCCTCCATTGCGCCCTAATCCCTGCTGGTTATAAAAGGAATATGCCTTTGGTGTTGGAGGAGATGCTCTGCATGCCTGCGTTGCAGCAGAGTAGGCATCTGTCATGTGTGTGCTTGGTTGAGCCGGCACTGGGATCAGGGGGGCTCGGCATGTTGGCTACAGGTTTTAGCTAGTGCTGAGAGCCAGAGTAGAGAGCGAGCTGGTGTACTGTCGGTATGCACTCATAAGTTGTGCTGCTTGCATGCTGTAGAATAACTTTAAGTGATTTTTGATTAAAGTCAAACTGAGACTCTTCAGGTATAACTCTGTACAAGATGAAATGTGCCAAACTTGTCAGTCTAGCTGCAAAAGGACAAATTGCCCGATATGATTACGAGAGCGAGAGAATGAGAGAAAATGAGTGACAGGCACCAGAAGAGAGTCATGGGCAGAGACCAGAGGTTAATGAGTAGACCAACAGAGACTGATGGATGATGAAAGAGTGATTCAGCTCTATTTCTCGTCCCCTCCCTCTCCGGCATGTTTATTCTGAGATTGTCATTTGTCATTGGTGGAGGTCCTTTCTTTCGTTCCTGCGACAGCCAGCTCCAAATCATGCGCAGACAGATGGAGGGGCCAGCAAACTCAAATAGAGGTGGAGACGGGGAGGGCGGGGGGAGAACCAAGGCCAGCATCCCACGTTTGATGTGTCTCCCCCGGGCCTCATCCGCTCTGTCACCCCTCCTGGATGGTGCTGACAGATGGAACTTCGAGGCACTAACCCGCTGGGGACAGTGACACAGAAGTATGAAACAGAAGGAGAGATGAGTATGAAAGATGAATGACTTAATGAATGGAAGCTGATGTATGAAACGATGCAAAAGGCGAGGGAATCTCACCGTTTCAACCTTTCAGCGCACAGGAAGCATGACTCAGATTTCATAAACGGAAGTGAACATTGTGTTAATCGGTAACACGTCGTCACTTTTAGGAGAGGCTGACAGGAAAAATATAATCAAACACATAGGTGTCATGTTGCTATCGGCGACCCTATAGCCATCTAATGAAAATGCACATTTAAAATGTTGTTACGCTTTTTAATGAAGACTCAGTTTTAGGTAAAGGATAAGGAATCACTGGACTAACTAGTTGTGCTTTGCCTTCTCAGTTGTGCAGTCTTATTGCAGACAGTGTACGTAGCCACAGAGGAGCTCCAGCAGCTGAAATAACTGTCTGCTACTACAGTGTCAGCTGAAAGTTCTACAGGTAACCACTAGAGGCTGACAAACTGCTGTGATCAGCCACAGCTTGCTGCTGTGCTGCAGTACCACACAAATTAACAGCAAACAATAAACTAATACACACAGACAGTATCAATTAACTGCTGTGTATTGTAAACCACACACCAGCAGGATATAATGAAGAGAGCCCGAGTGCTTTCTTTTATTTCCACTCTAAATGAATTGTCTCTGTCTGCTTGCTGCTCTCCTCTACACCTGCCACATTTACTGAGAGGCAAGAGCTGAGATACATTCACACATACAGTACATGTGTATGTTGCATACAGCTATATAATGTTAAAGGTATGCTGTTAATGACTTGATATCATGGATGTCTCAATAGTGATGATGTAGCATATCCTTGGTAGTGACCTGAAGATAGAACTCACTCAGTTTTCTCCTTCTATTCAAGTCTGTGCTGCCAAACTCTGAGCCAGGCAAGAGGCCTGGATGAGAGAAGTCTGAAAGAATAGGGCTGGTTGCATGGAAGACACTCTCTCATTTCCAGTTACCTGGGTTAAGGAAACTCCCTTTCCATTTTCCCTGTGGCTTGAAGTAGATGTCAAGCCTACAAGATGTGAAACTGATCATCATCAAGTGTGAGCACCTCTATAAAACAGACATTTTGGCAGGTTGCTGCTCTGCAGCATTCAGGTGTTTGTTAACACAACGCCAAGGAGGAAAGACGTCAGCAGACCGTTATAAAATAATTTCCCCAAAATTTGAAGTCTATCATTCTGCAGCAATAGAGATTATGAAGCTCTGAGCCAATCTTCCCAGTAGTTGACATCCCAACACATTTGCTGTGCAGTGCTCAGAAAAAGTGCAAAAAATACAAAAAAAACCCAAGATCTGCATCTCAGACTCTACAGACCTGAGTCGTCATATTAAATGTTGAGACTGAACAAGGATGGCTTGTTTGGAAGGGTTGCCAGGAGAAAGCCTCTTGTCTCTAAAAATAACATTGCAGCACGGCAGTTTGCAAAGTTGCATCTGAGCAAACCACGACTTCTGGAATAATGTTCTTTGGAGAGATGAGAGCAATGTGACAGATGGATAAAGTCAAGCATTACTTCAAGCTATTACTGTTAAAGGTGGTTCTACAAGCTATTGAATCACAGGGCGTACTTAACTATTCATGCATCGCTTCTGTATTTTGGTGTAGTCCTAATAAGAAGTACATATGTCTTTATTAGGTCCTGATATGTAAAAGACGGCGTAGTGTCTTTCTTTTAACATAACTCTATCAAACAAGTCCTGTGATTCATGTCAGGTTAGCTCGTTTTCATAATGTATGTTCAAATCGTCATTTTTCTTTTTCCCTTGCAAGCTACATTGTGTAAATTTGATCTTTGAGACAAAATTCTGTTTCATCACGTGTTTTCTCTTTGCTGCTGGTTGCAATTTGCACATTTGGGAATAAGATAATAAGATGAGCTGAGCTTAACTTGCGAGCATTACGAAATTCCAAAGTTTAGCAGTTGCAAAAGTTTTGGGGCGATTTGTTTAACCGAGAAAGCGAGATTGTAAAATCTGAATTCCTGAGTGTTGTATACATGGTGTGGTCAAGTTTAGCCCTGTGTTAGAGCTTGTGTTATATACTGTATGGGTCTGGACATGATTGCTGCTGCTGCGAGCACTGTGAAATGTGGAGCACTTATAACACTTGTCATTGCAACCTCATTTCACAAGCTGCGTGCGATGGAGACACGCATGTTTGTGTGTCACATCCACTGTGACACGCTTGACAATAAGCACAAGTGTTCTGCATGCTTGCAAGCTGGAGTCCAGGAGCAGCGTTTTTTTTGTACTATACAGTATGATTTGCATCTGTTTTTCCTTCTCTCTTCTTTCCAGTTTGTCTCATTGACCTAGTAGCATGTTCTTATATGATCTCATAGGGTTTCTTATAGGGTTTTCACTGGCTTTCATCTTTCACACATTCTCTCTCACGTCTCTCCTATGCCTTCTTTCTTTCTATTAAGCCATGCATGTTTAAAACAGGACAATTTTCCATATTCATAGTCAGCTAGACCCTTCTCTAGCCTATAAACATTCTTTGTTTTGGAAGTAATGGACCAGACCTGAAATCCCTGACATACCTTCTAATGGGAAAATCTCCCACCCACTGTATGAAGTCTTTTTGGTATATTTTCATTTTTAAAAATATCAAAAGTTCCATGTCGAGTTTTAGACTGTTACCATTTTGTAATATAAGGACACACACGCACGCACAAATATGCTATACTCAGCCCTACCAGTGGCTCCACATTATTCAAGTAAGGCAAGTTTATTGTATAATATATTTTAACAAAGCAATTAAATGTGCTTTAAATAAAGCATATCAAGGTAAAATCTAAAAGCAGCATAAAACTTTGGAATGTAGTACAATACAGTGCAAGAAATGACTAAACACTGGAATTTATTGCAAACCGAAAAGTCTTCTACCTTGGTTAAGCTGCACAATGTGGCACATAAAACACTGAGACGCCACTTCTCCATCTTTATTTTTAATTTAAGTCATCTACAGGTGGCAGTAATGTGCCAAGATATGCAGCAATATGCCAGTAAAAGTTGGAAAGAAGAAGACTGGATGCAGGTAAACCCTACAAAGATTTGTTATGCTGTGAGAAAAAGTGTATGTTGAATTTAACGATAAGTGCGGTTCATTTTGGTGGGAAAACAGTGTGCTGCAGGGTTAGCTGTGACAATAAGTCCTTGTAATTGCTGTAAGGATTACCGATATCTGTACTGAAACATTAGTTTCTGTTTACAAAGCATGCAGAAAAGAATTTTTCCATGTTTTTCTCAAAACGTGCTGAAGAATTTGGGATGTAATTGAGCAAACGTTGTTAATTAACTCTAAAAACGTGTGACAAAAGAGTGAAAAAGGGACTAGTGCCTGTGCAGTTCCTTGACTCATATGCATGTAGCCTGCTCACTCACCCAGGCAGCATTCGATAAGTAGTGCTAAAACGATGATGCAAGAGCAGGCCTGGATACCCCTCTACCTCCTCCCCTCTTTCACCCTCCTTTTCCTCGCCTCAGTCTTTCCTCTTCCAACAACCACCCCCACTCCCTCCTCTTGAACTGACATGGTACCCATCAGGCCAGGGACCAGGCTGGGATTCTGAGGTGGCGCCCAGACTCGGATTATTTACAAGAGCTGTAGCTCTGCAGAGACTGTGGTAATTTTTTTTTTCTTTCAAAGGATTCAAAGGCATGTTATGGAGAACACAGAATATCTCAGGCCCAATTGTCTCTCCAAGTGCTTCTCTTCAGTTTTTCTTTTGCTCTCTTGATCTGTTTTTTGCAAAGCAGGAAGACTCATAATACTGAAACACTGGATTAGTCTCATGCTTATAATCATAAATACTTTTAAACCACACTCAAACACCTAAGAAGATTAGGATTGCACTATTTGGAAGTTTACACGGAATGAGTTGATGAGACTGCCAGGGCTTGTCTGACCACCCTGGGCCACCCTTGTGGAGCACCAGAAAAGGTTCTGGCCTTTTGTGACAAAGCAAAATGTTTTCCAGACTCTGCGACTACTGGGCAAGACACCTGAGCCAGGCTGTATAAATGCTTTAGCAGGGGATGGTAAGCGTGGTATGGTAGTTGAGATCTCATGGATGTGATCCGGCACATGCCATGTTCCACATGCCCAGAATAGCTGGCCGTTCACGGATGTCTCAGTACACACAAATACTGTATAGTAGAGGCCATCAGATGGCAAGAAAAACAAATAACTGAAGGGAAGGGGATAAGTAGATCAGACTTAGGAGGGAGATGGTTGTTGCGATTTCAGGTTAAACTGTTGGCTGGGGGTTGTTTCTGGGGAGTGTGTGGCTGTGTGGAGTCAGCAGGGGTCAGGTTTGCTGTCTTAGGTATCAGCATCCGGACACCAATGCCAAACCAGCACAAACTGCAGAAACGATTAGACGTAAGAAAGGGGAGGGGGGTGGGGGTGGGGGTTGGACCTCCAGTAAGGTTCCTGATCTTTCACGGTTACTGTTGCCCCTCGGAGTGATGAAGGCTTGCCCAAAATGGATGGGATAAGGGGGGAGCTGGAGTATGAGACAACAAAGAGGAAGTGGAAAAGCTTGGTGTCAGTCATTGGTGGGAAAGGGGGGAGGTTGTGACGACATGGAAATCCCGGCTTGTTGTTATTCTGGCCCATGTGGCCCACTGATTGGCAGAAAGACCTCAGAGTCCAGCCTGTCTGCCTCCTACCTGGCATTGGCCTGGGATACAAGGAATGAACCTGTCACTGACTCCTGCTTGTAAACAAACCAAATACTGTGGGAAAGATGAGGTGTGAAGCAGAGGATGCTGCTGTCTCCATGCCCTGTCTCCCTCTCTCGCTCCCCCTTTTGGTCTCGCTCATCAACCCCCCCGACTTTTTCCTCTTGTGTCAGCGAGAAATCAAACACCACCCCCTTCCCTCACTGATGTCCTGAACTTCTGAACTTCCCAAAAACCTTGGGCCATTTTATTTGTTTGCAACGTGTACATGGTCAAAGACCCACTTATCGACACAAAAGAGCCTAGTCGCTGGCTGCCAGTTGTTGCCATACATGTTGTGGATATTAATAACTAACAAAGTTTCTATAGTTACAACTTTTCTTGGGGTGGGGTGGGGGGTGTTTGCACATTTTCTTCCCTGGTGGGGATAAATATAGACTTTAGCCCTGGTTTAGCATGTTTGACTTTCTGCTGGTTTACTCTTTTAACAGCAAGCTAGTGTCCCAGAATAGGCAATATTGCGGGTCTCTATGGCAACCACCGGGATTGCACATGAGAGATACAGAACATGGCCGTCAGCAGCTAGGGAGGCAGACAGGCAGACATTTTTAACCTTCACATTTTTGGAGCGATATCATTACATCTTAGTCCAAGACTTCCCATCGCCAACTGAGCCGTGAAACCCACTCTCAGTGTTCTTTCCAGTTTTTGAATACTTAAACCCCCCTCCCCTCCCCTTCCTCATCCTCTTCTTCTCAACAGGTCTCACAATCGCAGTCTGTCACTCTTAATAAATGCTGGAAACCAAGTGCTATTTGTGTGCTGGAGAATCTCAAAATGACTAAGCAGTGGCTGGGTCGCAAAGGCTCTCTGGAGAGGCCCCGGGGTGAGGGAATGGAGCTGGAAAGAGGAGCTGGCCCCCGAGACGCCTGCAAGCCGTCGGGATACACACTGGCCCGGCCACAAAAATGAGCCTCTGGCCAGTGTTGGCCGCCCGTCTGGCTCTGCGCAAACACACTCTCACTGACACACACGCGCACACAAACCAGTGGAAAAGTGCGACTCGAGGTATCAGCATGTAGAGAGGAAGAACGTTTATGGGAGAATTTGGGAATAAAAGGGTAGAAATAGAGTACTGGAGTAAATTCATTCATATTTCTCCCCCCCCTCACCTCACACTCCGGGTACGAGCAAGCCAAACCTCACGGGTGAATCAGTGTTCCTCGTAAACAAGCCGCAAGCACACAATGGCGCCTCTCACTCTAGAGAGTCGGAGAAAAAGAAAGGAGCGCAATGAGAAAATGAAAGGAGAAAACGAGTGACAGAAAGATGGCATGCCAACCTCCAGACTGAGGGGAACACACAACTCGAAACAAACAGCAGCTCGGAGTGTGCAAGTCCAGGACGTTATCTTCCCATGTTAAAAAAAAAATAAGTGAAGTGGATGCCGACTACAATTTAAATGGGTTCTTCCTCTGACTGTCCTGTACTTACCCTCTGAGTTTTAAGAAATGCTGGCAGGTTGTTTTTGTGTTTTTGTGTTTTTATTTTTTTGCATAACTGCATACCAACAGAAAAACAGCAGTGAAACCATCCATCATTGGAAAACACCAACTAAGTAAAGAAGTCATGTGGGATAATAAAGTCAAGGCTTGAATGCATATCATGTCAAATGTGATCGGTCTTTTGTCCGCGGCACTCAGCTTCAATTTTACATTGTCTCTCGTGTCTCGCCAAAACCGCAGTTCTTCTTCATCTTCTTCTTTTTTAATTTGCAGCCTGGTTAATCTGCAGCACCATTTCCAGAACAATTGGAAGGCTTTGTAAAATGCTATTAGAAAACACCTTGCAAAGGCTCATTTGGACAGGAGCATGTTTGCCGCTGTGCTGCATCATCCCTTCCTTTATCAGCACTCTAAGCATTAGAGAACTGAATAATTGCTGCAGTTTTGAAATAATTTTGGCTGCTCGGGAGATAGGAAGAGCAGTTTAGCACCTGTTCTGCTATTTAGCCATGCTGTTGTAATATGTGTCGATCACAATGTGCCATTGCTAGTAGAAGCAAGGCTTTTCCATGGGGGCCTCTTTTACTCCCATCCAAGTGTCATGTGGATGGCAGTATATGGTCTCCACAATCTGTATATATGGTACAGAATCAGTGGGGTCTTCACAGATACTATCACAGATGTAGACTTTTGAAATGTGCGCTAACAATAAGCCAGACATCACCTCTCCCTTTAACCTGGAGGATGAGACATCCATGGTTGCTGATAGTTGAAATTGAGGTGCCTCCCATATTGACTTTGTTATTTTCTCTGCAGAGGATGTGCAGACAGAGAAAACCTCCAACAATCAAATTAACCCCTATGACCAAGCATTTGGCAACAACAGGAAGGAAAAACATCCTTTTAACAGGAAGAAACATCAGGCTGAACCAGGCTCAGGGAGGGGTGGCTATCTGCTGCCACCGCTTGGGGGTGAGGGGAGGGAGACAGGACAGAGACACGCTTTGGAAGAGAGCCAGAGATTAATAATAACTAATGATTAAATGCAGAGAGATGTATAGACAGTGTTAGTGAAAAGAGGTGAGTGTAGAAGAAACACTCTGGGAAACTTGCAGCGGCCTAGGCTTTTTGCAGCATAATTAATGGAGGACTTCAGGGTTACCTGATCCATCCTAACTATATGCTTTCTCAAAAAGGAACACTTCAAGCCAAATCCAAGGCAGAGAGGGTGTCTGTTTCCTGAATCCAAGTTGGGCATGGGCTCCACAGAAAGCTGAAGGCTTTGCTTCCCATTCTGGATTCAACATGGAGACAATGAAGTAAAGCATTAAGTTCATTATAAGTGAGCTCAGGTCCAAAGAGGCTGACAATGTTGTGTTTTTTGTTTATTTTTTTCTTTAATTGGTAAATCTTTAACTTACAGAAAGTGTAAAATTTATGTGGGTTTTTTTCTCTGGAAAGGGGTTCTATGTGCAAGCTAATCTCGTTGGGTAATGAAACATGCAACATATAATTGATGAGGCAGACCAAAATCAGACCCCTTCTTGCCTGCAGACAAAGATACATGTTTCTTATCATCGTATTTTAGTGCTCAAGCTCTACCATGATTGCACACAAAAGCAACAGGACCCTCTTAGAACTAATATATTCAGATTACAGGCAATTATGGCTTATTACCATTTTGTGGGGGAAGCGGGGCTCATTTGCAGTATTTGTTCGGTGGTTGTCTAATACTGGGAAAGGGAGGGGAGCTGGGCATTTCCCCTCCGTGCAAGCTGTGATGCCGCAAGAGAAGCATGTAGCATGGCTCAGATATTAATGACTCATTTCCCCCTCACCTGGAAGACGAAAGTAGAGCTAATCCAGATACTTCAGTGCTAATAGCCCCACTAAATCACTTTTGCATTCACTTTGTGGCTTGTTGTCTTTTTGGAGGATATGGAAAAATCAATCCATGGCGCGGTGCTCAGACGTTTGAACCTATTTTCGATCCTATCTCTTTGTTGCTAGTCTGTTGACACTCTGATTACACATCTACATTTTTGTTCTGGTTGGTAATGACAGGAGTATTCACTTCTCGTCACCAAACACAACACCGGGACCTTTTGCGCCACTTTCATGTTACACGGCTTGCATTCCATGTTTCCCTGCTCCAATTATACACACAAGCTCAGAGAGACCCCCTTTTCGTTCGCGCTCTCCCATTTGATCATTTTTTCTTTTTTTTTGTATAACGCCATGATCCTGCAAGCAATCATAAAGCAGTTTGTCTCTGAAGTGGCAACTGTTGGAGCTAAAGGAGGCAAATATTTAGATTCGAAGCTGTCACGGCTGGGTGCTGTTTACAAGAAATGCTGTCATCTCCGATACTCCGACTTGTGAAATCGTTGCGTCAGTCAAAACTGCTGAACGAGCAAATGTGAAATTGTCTGGCTTTTGGGGATGAGCTTTATTACTCGCCGGGCTAAGGAGAAACAGATTCTAATCAATGCAACTCTAATGCAGTTGACTGAAGAGCCAAAACAGCCTAAGCTTGGGCGGCTTTTGGAAAAAAACTGGGTATCAGGAGGTTTCGCCTCAGCTGTCTTCTTTGGTGAGAGAATGATTGTTAATGGTCACCTCACTGACTTGCCAGAAAAAAAGGTGCCAAATGACAGCCACTTACTGGCTAATACACCATGCTGTCAAACTTAGCATCCTTCCTGTGAAACCATTCGCCACAAGAAATGTGAAGCATGAAAGGGTCACTGTGCAGAGCGCTGGTCCTTTCCTCTGGACTCGCCGTTTCTGCCGCTGCGCGATGGAGTCCGCCGCGATATATTTAGGCGTACGGTTTGGGACAGGAAGAGGGGGAAGCGCTGAGGTTATTTGATTGCTTCATTATGGTCATATATATGGCCATATATTTATGTATACTTTGTTATGTATGTTATTACATGTACACCAGTGAGTGTTTGTTTGTTTGTCTGCGTATGTTTGTGCGTGCACGTCTGTGTGTGTGCGTGTGTGACTCAGTCAAAAAGGCTCAGTGTTTAGACCACCCTGAGAGCTGGGCTGAGTGACAGCATGGGCCTCAAGACTCTTGCAACACACACACACACTCACAAAGGCGCACACACTCCGGCACATACAGTGCTCAAACACACACGTCAGCGAGCTCATTTTTCAACGTGTTTTCTAGTCTATTAATGGTCTCATGACCAAATACATATCGCGCTCCAAAGCAAACATGCTGTATTAAAATTGAATAAATCACTCTGGGGTCAGGAGGGAACACAAACTTACTGCTGTTAGCACTGTGCCACCTAGCAGCATCGCAGCAGATGCTGCCCGTTAGGCTGTGCCTGGAGTTTAAACCTGTAATTCTGGACACCACATTTCTGAATCAGTGACTTTAAAGAAGAAAGCCAGGTTCTTTCCATCTGTGAATTTGAATGATTACATAAATATGACGATGACATGAATGCTAAATTAAAATTAATTGTTAGTTATTTTCAGACAATTTTGACTATAATTTCCCATTAGTCACCTGTCCTTTCTCTCTTCTTTTCCTTTTTTTTTTTTTTTTTTTTTTTTTGTGTTGGGTGGG
>VUQG01009771.1:22497-66105 GCA_015106755.1 Etia nguti | reverse complement strand
CTGAGCAGCTCCTTCAGTGCCAGGCTGCGGCACCCACGACGTGGGACGGAGAGATTTCGCAGGTCTTTCCTTCCAACTGCTGTCAGACTCCACAACATGGTCTCTGCAGATGACCACACATGTGCAGACAGACACACACACACATCCCATACACAACTGTAACTGTCTCCCTGATGTGCAATATTACCAAGTGCAATTTTTCCTACTATAACAAAGCATTTTATTCTATTTTGTACAGTACTTTATTCTATTGTATATAGTATTTTATTCTTGTTGTATAGTATGTCATTCTATTTTATCCTATGCTATTTTTATTCAGTTTTTCTTAACTTTTACTGCTCTTAAACTTTCTGCCGTGGCCAAAAAACTTCCCACGTGTGGTTTATCTTATCTTATCTTATCTTATCTTATCTTATCTTATCTTATCTTATCTTATCCTCAGGGTGTCCTGCATCAGAGTGAGAATGGTTGGTGATAATGGATGGGTTGACCTAAGTATTTTAGAAAGTGCTGATCAACAGAGTTTTTCCCCAAAACACATCTCTAGGGTTTACAGAAATAGTTTCAATACAGAGAAGATATCAAGGAAGTTGTAAATCACTGGTGCAAATATATTGAACCTTGAAGGAGGTGAGCTAAAGCAGCAAAGGGCCACGCTGGATGACAGTCCTATCAGCTCAAAACAGGAAACTGAGGCTACAGTTTTCCATAGGTCACCAAAATTGGACAATGGAAAACTGGAAAAACATTGCCTGGTCTGATGAATTTTGATTTCTGCTGAAGTAGTCAGCAGAAATACAACATGATAGCAGGGATGCATCCTGCCTTGTGTCTATGATGTCTATGAGTCAGTTCTGGTGGTGGTGGAATGGTGTGGCGGATACCACAGTGACCACAGTGTAACTATAGTTTGATAGTTGTTTACAGCATGATAACACATCATGTCACAAAACTCAAACAAATGTCAAACTTGTTGTCAGTGACAATGTATTAAAATCACCTTGACATTTCCCAGAACTCAATGCAAGTGAGCGCCTTTGGAATACGGTGGAATCATCAGTGTGTAGTTGACAACCTGCAGCAACTGTGTGACGCTATCATGTGAATATGGACTTTTGAGGAATGTTTCCAACAACTTGTGGAAATTATGCCCCCAAAAAATTCGAGGCACTTGTGAAGGCAAGAAAGGGTCCAACCTTAGGTACAAAGTGTACCTAATAAATTGTCTTGTGAGTGCATATAGGGCTCTTTATATTCATGCATGCACTAGTCTTATAAAGAGCTTTACATGCTTCAGTCTGAGATGTGGAGACTGAATGCAAAACATGTTTGCTCTCAGTGGAAGTTGCCAGGTGTTTCCTATTACACATCTAAGAACAGTGGATCTTTATCATGAATTTAAACAGTTGAAATTATATTAGCCGGGTAGTTAACCTCCTAATGGATTTCCTATTCACTTCCACCAATGACCCTCAGTCCCAGAGTGCAGCATTTCTCTGGCACAACATCAAAAAAGCGCAAAACGATCCTGGGCACATGCTCTATAAAATCCGATAGACCGCTTGATGTTATTATTTCGCTCTTTGAAGTCATGGCCCTCAGGTTATGTGTACTATAGATTATTCATTAAATCAAGACTCACAGGGGATCGGTGTTTTCTTGACCAGAAACGAATAAACCTGAAAAATGAAAAGTTCATGCACAGCTTCTGTCAAAATCCTAGCTGGGAGGCCAAAGAGAAGAAGCAGGCATTCGTAGGCTAACATAACAGAAGGAGAGTATGTCTTGGGACAAATTGAAACCACCCGCAGGCCGATGGGTGACTGACTGGATGAGTTACGGTGGGCTGAAGAAGATAAAGGTCAGGGCAGTGCAGTAGAAAGCGGAGCTGCGTCTAGCTTGGCTAAGAACATTAGCACTGTGGATAATAGATAACAGATGGATGATAAAGCAAGCAGGAGTGTGGCACCTAGGTATGGATGTGTCATTGGGCAGTACATGAGACTTTATTATATAACCATAATTTGTTTTAGTATTATCAATTTTCCAGGCTTTCAGAATATGAAAGGACAGGCTACATCCCACCCACCACCACACTTCCCCTACCACAACGACCAGCACCAGTAATTTCCCAACAGTTCCTTATTGAAAAATGTTGCAATAGGATTGCTTTCCCTAAAAAAAAATGCAACATTTCGAAATATTTTGCACATCAAGCTTATGTCTATACATGCAAGCATGGAAAACAAACCTCCACCTTTGTGCTTTTCTGTGGCAAGTACACAAACCTCAGCCAGACAGATAAATGGCCTGCCAGACCCCGAGCATAGCACGAAGTGGATGGTAAAGTGGTCGACATATGGTGCGCAGACTGCAGACGAAGAAGTAGCAAAAATGTGCACAAAGCAGGTGCACTCTAAACTTTACCCTGATACTGAAAGAAACTTCACATCTAGACACGAAAAAGAAGAGCGATACAGAAAGAAAGAAACTAAAGCGACGGGAAGAAAAGTGAAAAATCGTCCCCTCGTTGTGTCGCCGCATCTGGAAGCAGTTCTCACTTGTTTTGAACTTTTTATGCCCACAATCCACTCGCAGTTTCTGTGCTCTGAAGAAGGTTGCGGTGTTTAAAAGGTGTATGCTGTAAAATCCAACTTGTGTGTGATTTTTTTATACACCACGCACACTGCAATGGTCTCCAAATCAGGATAAACTTTAAAGCCCAAATATGGAAAGTGGATCATTAAAGAACTATTTATTAGATTTGTCATACAAAGCACATTATGACCGCTAAACATTACCATTAATTTCACTATGATTTCCTCTGATGCCAGTTTCCTAAAAGGCAGCGAACACAAGTGATGCAACACTGCTCTCTGCAGGAAAGAAAGAAAATGTAAAAGATTTTTGGTGTTACAGTTAAAATTTATTATCACTCCATATTCTGCGTATGCATACCACGTTTAAAATTACATTGCAATAAAGTAATGATTACTTACTCCATGTAATGAACTGTTTGCTAGTTAATTTGCTACATGACAACACAACAACAGTATATTCTGTTACTATTTAATCAGTCACTTTAAATTACAGTTTATACCTTAATACAGACACTGTGACAACTATCAAGGGGACTGCACTTCAGGGGTTACAAAACAACCTCTCGTTCAATATTTTGACGATCACCTGTCCTTCTGTGCGGTGAGTTTAGTTTACTGAATGAAAACAGAAAGAAGTCCAAGGTGTATAAATGTGAGACCAAGGCAACTTGTGAGCTGTGACTGAAAAGAAAAACTGTGAAAGGTTAAAAATCCCATTTAACATTTAGGGACGTGACTACAAAAAGCCAGTACTGTATACTTTGAAACATTCAGGGCTTTGGCAATACTGTAACACATGATTAACAGTGCATTCAGATGCAAGAGTTCAGACGTGAAGAAACGGCACTTAAGTGGAGGGTGTTGCAGCAGAAAGTAAATTGCATTGCTTTAATATTAAGAAAGGCATCTTTGAGTCAAATAAATAAAGTGACCTATCACAGGAAGCTGTATGCTATACATAGCAGCAGCAGTAGCTCCTTAAAGTTTGCAGCTTTCAGATATGCTTGAAATAAAGATGCTGCTTGATGATATTATGATACGGATAAAGACACGAGCCTCACTATGTTCCAGTGCACATGTTGTATGTAAGTTCCATAATGCTGCTATAATTCAGTCAAATAAATATTCAATGCATCTTAACTATATTGGGCTATAACAGTAAGTAAATTCTACTGTTTTAATGATCTTTGCAACAAAGTGTGTATTTATAGACACTAATATTGTAATGATTGAGTTGTTTTTGGTCCATGCTGTAAAGAGAACTGACAGAGTGAGAAAGAGAGGAAATGGGATGGATTTAGAGAGTGGATGAGAGACACTGGTAAAGAAGGGAACGTGTGAGTGTGTTATGTTTTGTTGTGGTCAACTTAGGAAGGAGCGGGAGGAAAGTGTTTTAGTGCAGGATCTCAATGAGGAGGCGCTTGAAGTCTCCACCACACTCAGAATCCAGCGCATCTTTCAGGGTTACGTCGTACTTCTCCAGGTACATGTCCTTCACTGTGTCCAGGTCAATCTGTGGGTTGGCGACATAAAAACGGTGCCACACACTTTACGACTCTGCGTGCCTTGTAATTTTTTTCTTCAGCTTTTGTAGTAAGGCATTACCTTATCGAGGATATACTTACACTTACACACTAGGCCATACACTCACACACAGACAGAGACACACACTTGCCTCAGAGCGGCCTACGATGATACGAATCAGTGTGTCCTCATCGGTGCCCAGTCCCTTCATGGCAGCGTTAAGGCGCCGAGCAAAATACAGCTGTGGGTTCTTAGCGCACCTTACTAAAAACAACACACAAACACGGAGGCAGAAGGTGTTACTGAAAAAAACAAAGATATTTCATTAACTTCTGAATGCTTGTGTTCTTGCGTACCAAGAGTAATGTAGCAGTCCTTAAGTGTCCCCATGGCCTCCGAGTCAATGGTGTCCAAAATGTCTGTTCCTGAAAGCTGCAAGACAGCTGGTTAACATGAGACCTGATAACAACAATAAGGAGTGAGTGAAATGACAAACGAATGAATAAATGAGTTAGAACACCAAAAAAGAAAACGTGCAACAATTGAATGTAGTACATACTGCCTCATAGGCTTTGAACATGGCCTGAAGCTGCAGGTAGTTCCTGTGTGTCAGGATGTAGGTGAAGGTGGACTCGTCTGTGCCAAACCTGCCTTCTCCTGCCTGATGAGAACAAAGAGAAGAAAAAATACAACATTTCTAAAAATATGGATAATCCCTCAGTTTTTTTATGCAACATAAATCGATCCATTTTCTTCCGCTTATCAAATTCTGGATGGAGGCTATCCCAGCTGTCACTGGGCGAGAGGCGGGGTACACCCTGGACAGGTCGCCAGTCTGTCGCAGGGCTAACACATAGAGACAACCATTTGCACTCACATTCCCACTTATGGGTAATTTAGAATCACCAGTTAACCTAACCCCACTAACTGCATGTCTCTGGTTCATGTGAGGAAGTGCTGGATTCAAACACAGCACTGCCTTGCTGTGAGGAAACAGTGCTAACCACTGTGCTAGCATCAACATAAATCCTTGACATCTTCAGTCATCAGTCATGTAAGAAATGATGAGAACATATGTTAATTTGCTCAGGGACAAGAGTAAGTTGACAAGAGTGAGTTAACACGTGTATATTAGAATGAATATGAAAGCTATTTATGTTATTGGAGTCTGTACAGCCATGTTAGCAGCTCTGCGCAACCCAGTGTCATGGCAACGCGTGTACTAAACACGCAGGTGCACCGTGTGTATGTCACGCTTTGCATGTATTGGACACACATGCTTCAGTTGCAGTAAGTTGAAGTATGAGCAGAAGGAGAAATGTTATTTCAAGCCAAGAGACATTATTAACACATTTACATGTAAATATACATTAGCCATGTAGCTTAACCATTTCTGGTATAGAAGGAGGCTGGAATGTCTTCATACTTTCCTTTTACTACGACTTTTTGGCTTTAAATATATTACCTGCTGATGCTGCAACTTAAGCGTGCAATTTAACTTATGCGCGTCCATGTCTTGCTTTGGAGAGGCAAAGAAAGACATGGACTCTATTCCTATTGGGCAGATTATTCTAAATATCGATACTATCTACACCAACGCTGGTATTAGTATTGGATCAATACTAGCGTGATAGGATTGATATTTGTTTCCACCCTCTACGTTCAGTATGAAGTCCACTGAATTGTGTTAAATTATTTATTTTTTTTGAAAATGAAAAAATATAACTCAGACATGCAATATGAAAAATGTCTGAACCTTTTTATGTTGACTGTCAGGTCTATTTTATTTATAGCCTATAACACATTTAAACCCATTTCCAAGCCTCAAATCATAAAGAGAGGGTGAAAAATGTGACTAACCACTGGTTTTATACTGTCTGTGGCTAAAGATAAACAGGGATAAAATTTGTCATGCAGCCTAATGCAATAGCATGCTAAAATTTGCTAAGTACATTAGGTTAGCAATTTAATAAGTTACTTAGTCACATTTTAGAGGCATTCCTCTAGAATCTACTAAAAAAAACACTGAGATGCTTCCGTCTGGGGTGGTGGACTGCTCAACTAACAGGACCGTCTGTAGTCAGCGTCAGTTCTTTAAAACAAATCACATAAACTCTAACTGAATAATATGTGGGATTCTGTGATGTACATGTGATTCCAGGATTGCATGCTTATGCATCTAAATCAGGCATCAAACCACATCAGTGTGATTAAAAGGGCAACCTGTGTTATGGGCTTTGATATGAAAAAAATTCAACACGCACCTCAAACAGAGATGCAGCATCTTGTTCAGCTAAATCCTCATCCACCTCATAGCCCTCGTCTCTGCTTGCCTGTAGACAAAGATATTGGAGGATAATATATTAGGAGGGGTTTAAAATGAAAGATGAGAAGAGAGTGCGAGGGACAAGAACTTAATGAGATAACAATAATGTTCTCCAGATTAAGTGGATAAATTGAAAGCCACCAAGCTCTTTGGATTGGCATTGCTGTAGAACTTGAGTCACTTCATGTTTGTCATTTTTCCTGGGGGAAAGGAAAACAGAGGGGAAGCGGGAGAGGGTGTGGGGCCTGGAAAAACTGGAGAGGGAAGCATGCCTAACAATCTAATGAATGTCTCAGTGGGTGAGTCACAGCATAGAGAACAATTCTTCGAGCTATAACCAAGGACAAAAGCTTCCATTTGTCTGTGAAGCTCAGAGATTCAAGAAACAGTACAAAAGACAATGCATTTCCTGGTTGGAACCTTTTTTTTTTTACCTGCAGCAGGGAGATTAGGAGGTTCCTCACATCTCCACTGGTATCATCCTCGATATCTGCCTCCAGGTCACGCTCGTTCACTGTAAGGGAAGTGTGCAACGTGAAGTCCGTGCAAAAACAGATTTTGTAATGTGATCTAAATGTGGATAAAGTCAGACAGCACTTCTGGAAAGAAAACGTGGAAAACACAAGTCACTACACCCGGATGAAATTATAATATTGGTATTCCGTGCGTTAGTTAACCAGCCAAACTTTCCAGTATGAAAGGAAAGGAACACCCTTAGATGACTCAGAGGAAACGTTACCCTGGGCATATGCCTCCTTGTAGCTCAAGATGTCCTGTTGGGTGAAAAAAGACAGCATTAAGATGATGTTTCTGTTTTTCTAACATCTTAGAGCATCTGTTTTATCTTCCTCATGTCACAACTCCTTATGTATTCTGAAGACAAAACGCAGCACTGTTGTCTTTACTTTGTTACCATTGTGGCTTAACTGTCAGCTCTAATAAAAACACACTGCACCAGAACACTGTTTATCCACAGCACCGTCGATCGACAGACCTGATTCGTTGCTGTGCACAAGATCTCGACGAGCACGGCTTCATCCGTGCCCGCCCCCTTCATGGCCTTCCTCAGCTCCTTGGCAAAGTAAAGGTGAGGAGGGTCCAACATAGCCATGATGGCTTTCTCAAAACTACCTGTTAGTTCCTTCTTCAGGACCTCCTCTAGCTCCTGAGGAAATACATAGGTCACATGATTTGCAGTTATTCTCTGTGTGTCTGTGTGGGTGTGTGTGTGTGTGTGTAACATCCAGAAAGAGACAGGTACGTACATCATCATATTTTTCAAAGTAGGCCTGTTTGATCTCCACACGCTGAGCTGCAGAGCGATTGGCCAGGATCTGGATAATGGCCTCTTCATCTGTGCCTGGAGAAAATACAGCAGAACGGACCTGAAGGATTGACTCAGCAATCCAAATGGCTTTATTATCACAGCAACGTTAGACTATTACTGGGCTGCTAACATCACACTGACTGAAGTCACCAGGACCGACCTTTTTTTTTCTGTTAAAGGACTTTCAGATGAATATCCTTCTCTTAAACATTGGGATAAAAAGCTGTTTAGCAGACATAAAAGTGCAGATATACACACACAGCAAAGACGCTGTTTTAAGCACTTGTATCAACTCCTGGGGTGGCTGTAGCTCAGGAGGTAGAGCAGGTCATCTACTGATTAGTGGTTTGATCCCTGGCTTCTCCAGTCGGCATGCCAAGTATCCTTGGGCAAGATACTAACCCCAAGTTGCTCTCCGATGCATCCATTGGAGTATGAATGTTAGTTAGGAAGCCCTAAAAAGCTTAGAAGAAAGTGATTGGGTGAATGTGGCATGTTGTATCGAGTGCTGTGAGTACTCTGGGAGAGTGGAAAAGTGCTATATAAGAATCAGACCATTTAACTCTCAACCAGGAAGTTTGGTTTGCTGTGAGACAACAGTGCAGTACTGTGTCACTGTGCTGGATGCTAGCACTACAGAGGACATAACATTTTGATGAGTATTGAACTCTCCGAGTAGATATTTTATTATCCCTAAATCCGCTTCTGCCACACTTATTATATATCTGTATTTTCTAGAGAGGGTTTGCTTATTTCAGTTTGGATTTTATTGTGATTAGTTTTATTTAGTTTATCTAGTGGTTTACACATTTGCCTCATAAGTAAAAGTTCCCCTGTTCAATCCCAGCAAGAAGCATCTGCTGTTAATATCCAACATGCAGAGCGACCTGCTGGGATGAGCCCTTGAGAATAACGGAGCCACTGAAAACAGCTTTCAGCTTCTTTATTTTCTGTCTTATAAATCCTAGTGTTAATGCCATAATAAGCATGGCCAATGTTTTGATTACATGAGAAAATGTGTTAGTAATCCCAGTGAGCCAGAAGACCAGGTTTCAGACTGCTTTAAACACTCTTAATTTTGGGTCACTGTGATGCCACTGAGAGCAGATATCCCTGACGTGGTCATGTGAGGCACACAGCACTGGCTGTAAGCGCAGAAGCCCCACCCACCTGATGTTCAAACCTTCTGCTTTACAAGGGTAAGCCAATCGTTAGAGCTGGATTAAAAGGAGGGTGGTCATAAAGGATGAGGAGGTAAAACTGAGGGACTGCACCAATGCCCAATACAAATAGTAATGAATAAAAATTGAACTGTGAATCATCTAAAGCTACTCTAGTAGAGTCCTAGAAAAAAAAACAAGAAAAAAAAATAGGGATCTGGAAATGAACAACAGAGGTCCAGTTAAAACAACAACAACAACAACAACAGTTTGAAGATGTATGCAACCAACGTACCTGAGATATGGATTCTGATATAATTTACCTCAAATACCACATTATCCCTGCAAATGCTGTTTCATAACAGAAACAAATATACACATCAACAGGGGAGGTTATTAAATACTGTGATGCATTGTGTAACGTGACTTTGTTCACAACAGCAGCTGTGAGCTGTGAGGAACACTGCAGGCTTGGTGAGAAGAACAACAACTCCAGTGAGCAGGTAGCAGATAATGCCAGTGAGGATTTAGGAACACAACTTGCTGAAGCTTATGTCCACGCTCTGTCAGAGGCAGGCTTTGAAACCTACACCCACCAATCTTGTGAAAGTATCACTGCATAAAGATCTTTGCAGACTATGACATTTGCCTCTTTGTACCAACACCAGCTCTCAGAGGAGTACGCCTCGTACTGTAGTTACATCAAACTTAGCAAGTGTTGGAATTAACTGTCTGTAACACAGAAAATGTAATACTTTTGGTTTTTCTGAGTGCACACACTAAGGGCTGTTATTAGTCTGCAAACTTTTAGTCATAAAAAAACCAAAGCCCCACTTTTTACAAATGCTTTAACATCAGTTAAATTAGAGGCTCTATTATGACCTTAATAAACTGCAATAATCATAATCATGATCAAACACACAAAGAGAGTCTTCACATGACAACAGCATAACCTAATATACATTTCCTGACACAGGAGTTAAAACAATAAACTCGTATGTACTTACCTAAACCTTTACAGGCTTTTCGAATAGCTTTGATATCTGCTGTAACATCAAAGTCCTCACATGGGACTATAGTGGGCTGGAGAACACACAGTGGGAGAAAGCATTGAATATTCTTACTGATAAATTCAAGCTGTTCATTCAAAGCAGCCACAATAGGTAACGCAAATCAATCAATCAATCAATCAATAAGACTGATTCATAATGTTACATTAGAAAAGTGCCGGTATTTAACTACAACTGTAACCTTCTCCACGCAGATGAAAGGATGAGGTTGTGGAAAGGAGTTAATATGGTGTTACATTCAGGCTCCACGGTCTCCTGCGGAGAAAAGGGTTCCGCCTGTGTGTGATCGCTGAGTCATGGGGCAGCAGCAACAGCAGCCTCCTCTCCTCGCCCACCCTTGGTCTAATACAATGCGGCCTTATTGATCTGATCTTACAGAAATGCCTTTTTTCTTTCTTTCCTGGGCCTGGCAGGGCACACTCCCTTTGCTCAAGTTAACTGCGCCAGCTCTGCCTGTCTTTACACACCGCAGACCACACAAACATAACAAAACTGAAGAAAACAATAAAAGTGACGCTCTCACGGAGGCTGTCTCAGTGAGACTGTAGCTCAGCATCCCTGCTTTCAGAGTTTGGATCTTCAATATTCATCCTAATACCAAACTTTTAGGCACTCTTCTAATACATTTAAATAGCTGTGTTTCAACTCAGCTGAGTTTTTGTCATTAGCTATAGATGACCTCTTACCTGTACGTTGCCCATGTCCTCCTCACGCACGTCTTCTAGCTGTGATCGAGCTGAAGCTGGATGTGGAGCGTCTTGATGTTGTGCTGCTGTGGAGCTGATTTGACGCGTGTCAAAGAGGACTTGCCGTTCCTGCAGGGACGCAGCCCTGTCCGGTGCTGCAGCGATGACGTCACCGCAGCTCATTGAATTAGCAGGATGAAACAGGGTGCTGCTGCTGGAAGTAACGCTAACCTCCCGGTTAACCTTCAACTTACCGCAAGGGTTCTTTTCTTTCATTCTTATTATGTGTTTATATCTGTAACCAGTAACTCTTTCAGAGGCTAACATTGCACTACAACACCACTGCATTTAACAGTAGATTAAGATATTTAAAAAATTACTAGCTTATAAAGTGTGATACAATAAGAATCTGTCCCAGTACCATAGAGCATTAACATGCTCACACCTCAGTGGAAATACAGCTCTGACACTCACTGTGTAATGTATTTTTCTTTCATATTACCTATGATACCAAGTTTTGTACTTCTACTCAGGTAAATTTGTTAAATCTTAAATTTTTATGTTTTGTACTTTGATGCCACCTTGTGCGAGTAAATCCATAGAATATAACCCCTGTCCATTTATTAAGGGGACACTGGATTAAATTAAATTCTGTTTTATTTACATAGCACCAAATCACAAAAATCGCTTTATTTTTGTTAGACCCTACACTAATAACAGTCAATAAACTGTTTTTTAGGAGAGAATAAACTTCCTGCAGAACCAGGCTCAGGGAGGGGCAGCCATCTGCTGCGACCGGGTGAGGGGGATGGGAGGAAGAGAGGACATCGAAACTCTGTAGAAGAGAGTCAGAGATTAATAATAACTAATTATTAAATGTAGAGTGGTGTATAAACACATAGTGAGTAAAAAGAGGTGCAACATGGGAAGCCCCCAGCAGTCAAGGAATAACTAAGGGATAACTAAAGGAGGATTCAGGTTCAGCTGATCCAGCCCAAACTATAAGTTTTGTCAAAAAGGAAAGTTTTAAGCCTGATCTTAAAAGTAGAGATAGTGTCTGTCTCCTGAATCCAAACTGGAAGCTGGTTCCACAGAAGAGAGACCTGAAAGCTGAAGGCTCTCCCTCCCATTCTGTTTTTAAATACTCTAGGAACAAGTAAACCTGCAGTTTAGGAACAAACTGCTCTATTGGGGTGGTGTAAGAGGTGTTTAAGATAAGCTGGGACCTGATTATTACAGACCTTTTACGTCAGGAGAAAGATCTAAAATTCGATTCCAGATTTAACAGCGAGCCAATGAAAAGAAGCTAATATGTGAGAAATATGCTCTCTCATTCTAGTCCCTGTCAGTACTCTCACTCCAGCATTTTGGATCATCTGAAGGCTTTTCAGGGAGCTTTCACAGGGAGCAGGAATTGTCACAGCATAACAGAAAGTCACATAAGTCAGGGAGAACAAGGAGAGCTCAGCGGTCTGAGGCCGCTGCCTGCTAAGCCATTCTCTCTTCATGGGTTAAACTTTGTGTGTTATTTGGCAATATAAGTACTATATATCTCCACAGGGTGGCAGTGTTGAATAGGATTAGGATAGGATTTACAGGAGGCTAAATTTAGAAATAGAAAGCGACAAACACAAGGAGGTGTTTTGAAAAGAAAGGAATGCTGATTTTTTTTAAAATTCAAATTGAAAACACTACCTTTAATGAGTAAAGATTAGCATTTATGTGTGATTTTGTTTGGTTTTTGTTTTCATTTTGATAGGAAGTGCCAGATGAGTGAAATCACTGAATAGTAAAAAATCTTCAAACATTCAAATCAGAGTAAAAAAAATAGTCAGGGAGAGCCTGGATTTCATAGAAACATTTAATTCAGAGTTGATAACAGAGTATTTACTGTATGTACATGCAACACAATATGGAATGTACAATATAAATAATCCCAGGTGGATGCTACGACAGCTTGCAACTTCTTGGAGCAACACTAGACAGTATAACGAGCATAAAATACACGTAGGTAACGTTCTGTTTCAAGCTGCCTCAAACATCTGAGAGAAATGTGAAAGTCGGAGTGGTGGGTCACGTTTGTTCATCAAGCTTCTTTTTAAAAAAAAAAAAAATTTTATAGAGCCAGACCTCACACAGGGAGTTCTTCCCTACGATGCTAGATAAATACAGATTTGAAACAAATCCCACATGCTTCTTAGCCCCCGTTAAGTATTTCATAATAAATGCAAAGGTGAATTCTGGTGCATCACGTTCCCTAAATGTTCACTGTCATGCACACACAACCCTCATGAAGCTGAACTGACTATTTTGTGTGACCGTACTGCTTCTAGGTGCCAGTGGTGGGTGGCTGATAACAGGACAGAAAGGCTGGCTGTTGTTATTGTTGTTGTTGTTGTTGTTATTGTCATTTCTGGACACGATGCTGAGATGGTAAATGACTCATATTCTGTCAGTGAGAAAGTGGCAAAAGAAAAAAAAAAGTTCTGGTCATGCATCGTTGTAGCTTTAGAAATAGAAAATGTGCAAATATTTTAACGGAAGGTTCATTCAAGCAGATGGTAAATGGGCAACGAAGTGATGGGGTGGTGGGGGGAATGCATTATTCACATCATCCACTCTAGTCAGGCTTGGTCCTGGTTCTTGAAGGATCTCGTCACGGTTTCAGTGGATGTGTAGATACTACAGCCTGTGATCCAAAAGTCTTTTTTTTTATTGGTTTAAAAAAAGGGTGGGGGGTGGGGGCATCCAGGGCAAGAATACAACAGTAAACAAATATCAGCAGACAGGAGAGCCTGATGGATATTTTAGTACTCCTCAACTGTAACTGCGACCATTTCAAACACAGTGCACGTCACTTCGAAAGCATCATGTAAGGAGACGAATACCATAGGCACGACATCGAAGGTTCCACTGTCTTATACACGCTGACCCATAAACATTTAGCTACTGGATGCTCGACAGTATGCCACATGCGACGGCTTTTTTAGAAAAAAAACATATACTGTATATGGAAAGCTTTTACTAAAACACACAGCTTGTCTCATTTGGCTGCGGTACAATCCTCTGTTATTCCCACGTTTCTCTAATCTAACAGATCATCTTGGCGCCATGAATTATGCATTTGGCCTAAAGATAAGGCATCACAGCTGTGTCTGGGGCTTTGGTCTTGCTTCTCAGAGCTCATTTTCTGTTTATTTTTTCCTTAGGTCTTTTCTCTCTGCTGCTGATCTGATATAAGTAAGTCTCCACTTGCTCGGTGCGTAACGTCCCAGGTTAAGAGTCGACGGTGCTTTGTGGTGAACGATTGTCTGCTCTGCTCGTAAATACTGTATCCTTTTTTTTTTTTTCAAATGGACTCAGTGTGAAAAAACATACAGAATATGTAACTTTGACAAATGTGCAAGCAAAAGTGTAAAAAAAACAAACACATTAATTCCTTTAATGTGTTTTTAAGGTTGCATTCACTGCACATAGGAACAAGATGGTTGCTGTGTAGCAATTAATGATGTCTGGATTGCATCAATAGGCAGCAGAGTAGATGTTCCTTTCCTCACAACATATTTCTCATTAAGGTGACCCACAGGAAACCCTTCTCATGAAATGCAATATCTGTCATCTGAATATGAAAAAAGTACGTTCATTCGTCCCCCGCCAGTCATCACGCCCTCTCCCCAGAGTCTTGAAAGTCCCAGGGGCAAACGTCAACCATTTTCGTCCCAGGTTTATAACTAGTACTCAAAGAGCCGTCTTTCTTCTTCTCTGGTGATTTTCTAGTCTGAGCCAAGCTGCCGTGCGTGAGCTCGGTCTCCCGGGAGAAAACCTCCGCCCTCCTGATCTCCATCACCTCTGGGTCTCTTGTTGAGCTCCTCCGCCGCTCAGAAACTGGCCCGCCGCATTCCGAAGACTGGCTGACCCTTCTCCTGTCTGACGGAGGCTTGCTGGAGGAGCTCCGCCTTTCTCTGCTCTTCTCCCTCCCTTTCTCCTTCTCAGCTTTGTGGTTGGATGAGCTGGAGCCTTTCCGTTTCTTCTTGTGTGAAGTGGGACTGTTGCAGGTCTTCTCCTGCTTAGGTGAAGGTGGGCCGGTGTAGTCCCACGGGCAGATTTCGACCATCAGAGACGGGGGCTGTAAAAGGCTGCCTGTGGACTTGGAGTGGTCTGAGTGGAGCCCTTTGGGTTTCCCATCAGTAGGCGTGACACTCTTCTTACGCCTGATTCTGTCTGGAGAAATGGAATCCGAATCTCCTTTCAGCATGGGTTGCTCATCGAATTCCCAGGGACACACATCCGGCTTGAGAGGAAGAGGTGACCTGGGTGCCCGAGATTTCCGTGTTTCCCTTCCTTCCTCCTTTTCTCCTCCTTTATCTTTGGTGCGACGTCTGTTGGAAGGAGACTGGCCTGTCTTCTGCCTCTGCTGGGACCGACCACCTTTGGTGACTCCAGAGCCGCTGCTGCTGCCTCTCCGGCCCGAGGTGGTTTCTCCAGGAGCGATGGAAACGTGCTTCTGGGTTTTTGTTTCTGAGGGAGTCTGTGGTTCTTCCAGTTCCCAGGAACAAACCTCGGACACATCGTAAAGGTTCCTCCCTGTCTCAGAGCAAATTGATGGCTGGCTCCCACTCACCTGTTGGGTAAAGGAATAAAAATCAAAATGAATGCCAAATCTGTCAATACTACAAGGGGCTAAAGCAAACACTTTCTTAATGTAAGAATTTTGGGGGTAACTGGTTGATTGTCCCTACCAATGATCAGAGAAATCGCTTTATGTCTGTCTGGCTGTTCTTTAACATCATCATCTCGTCTACTTTAAACCTGGTGGGTGTATTGTTGGGCCCTCCAGTGAGTGCAGGGCTGAGTTCAAGACTGTTTTGTTAAGTGGCTCTCATATTTTGGTCAAAAGCTGCTCTCTGTTACCAGTGCTTCCTCTTGAGTGACTTCTGCCTGCTCCACTCTGTGTGGGTGGAGGGGCACACATACACACACATGCATGTTGGTTTGGATATCTGTCAGGACATTCATTCAGATTAATGCATTTTCAAACCTCCTGCTGCAAACCTAATTTGAACTTCAACCATAAAAACCAAGTTTTAAACGAAGACAGGTGGACATTTATTTTTGGTTCCTATATCACATGACTGCAGTCCCTTATTTTTGCTGTTTGGGCATAAGTAAAAAAAAATGTAGAGTGTATAAAAAGATAAATTTGTCAACATTACATCACACATTGATTATTTCAGTCCTGCTGTGAAGCCTCAAGGTGAGTGTTTTCAGTGTTGCCCTTTTGGTGTTTCGCATTGGATCGGACAAGTTGTGTCTGCACCCACATATGCTTGTTACTTGTCAAACAAAGGCTGAATTAATACATTTGAAAGAGAACATCAAGCTGTAACTGTAACTTGAGAGTGAATTTAAAAATGTAATTAGCAGAGTGTTTACTAAAGTCACAGTGAAAGAGAGATGAAGGCCATTTTCCCATAGACTTCTGTCTGCTTGTTAACTCAGAAATCATTAGCTATTTCCAGGTCCAAACAGCCTTCTGTTCCCAAATTTAAAACACTGAGGCACAACTGAGAGTTAAAAACTGTCCAAATTCTTTTGTTTCAATAATATGATCAGTGTGTATGTCCAGGCATCCATGAAAAAGAGGATTTAGAAGATTTAGCAGTATTAGAAGTTAGCAGAAAGCTAGCTAGGTAGTTTCCATTATAAAGCTGATATATTAGCTACTTCTAAAAAAACTAAAATGTTCAAATTTGCTAAAAGTTTGGAAGCAAACCATGACAGAAAAGTAAATATCAGCAACATTTGAGCGTTGCCATAAAAATATGCTACCTGATGGCCCGCTACAGAGCTATGGTTAGGCTAATATAAACATGTTAGCACAGGGAAGATCCTCGACGCTTGGACCTAGAAACAAGGTTGATACATCATCACTTAACAAGCTTTTACAACAAAATGTGTTCTTGCAAACAGATGAGTTTTTGCCTCTTGGCCATTAGAAAGAATGCAGTTCATGGCATTTTTGCACTGGCTTCACTTTTCACACCCAACAGCTACGTCCACCCTTTATATCCACTCTATGGCTGAAACCTGCAACGTGCCAGTTCTGCACAGCCACGCTCTGAGCAGGTACAATCAATAACTGTTACCTCATAGCCATCCTCAGGGATACAATCTTCCAGAATGGAAACTGCACTGCTCTATTAAATGCAACAAAATGATAATAATAACGATAAATGCTCAAATCTCCAAGGTGCTTCATTTGCATATCCAGCCAAAAGCAATATAGGAAAAATGTAATGCAAGTTCTAATCACTTTATGGGGAGCATGGAAGCTGTTTCATAATGCTCATGTGCTCCCCACATGTCATATTTGTAATATTATACACCACTCCAGCTTTCCTCTTGGGGGGGGGGCTTCCTGTGTTCAGCGTGGACCACCAGACATCCTAATTTGTTAAATGGTTTGTGGTAAGTGCTGGCTTCCTGTAACTTGGTGCTGATATAATTAATATTTTTATAGGATCGAGTTCCTAAGAGTTACATAACAGACTCCGCAGATATACGTACCACCTGAGTCTGTAGTGTTTCTCAACTCAGTAGAAGTTCTTTAGGAGAAGTCTTTTGGTTTTGTGATGTGGGGTGGCAGCCCTGTGGTGTCTGTACAATAGGGACAGACACTTCCCTTCACGCACTTCTTACTGGCGTTTCTGACATTTGAATTGGACACAATTTAAAAGATGTAAAAAGAAAACTACACTTTTGACACACACTATAAGAATGTCCTAAATGTGTTGACAGCCCTGTGCCCTGAATGTGAAAGTGTGCAAAACAACCAGCAGTCTCTGACCTACTTCTTTCTCTACCTTGCCATTCATCTATGTGTGCCATCTGTGCCGTCTGATTGACCCAAGAGGGTGTTGATCTGCAAGATGGCTTTTTTTTTGGGAGGGGGGGGGACTGTACAAAAGGAAACCCCATGACCAGCAAACATTTTTATAAACTCTGACGCTGCACTTGGCCCAGCACTACTGGACCTGATCTTGCAAGGAAAATGTTTTCAGGAATTGTTTAAGATCAGTTTAAGCCCTGGACTATTTTACAGGAATCCTCAAAACATGACTTCAAATGACTGCTAGTGTATTCTGTGTCTGCTGCATGCCATTCACTCCTCTCTGTCCTACAGTCTTTGCTTATCTCTACTGCTACTGCACGATATAAAAAAAGACATCTGGCCAGATGTTTAAAGAATCCAGCAGTGTCAGTCTTTTAGCGGTCGATTTATCAAAGTCCTGGTCTCCAGGCATAGTCCGATTCCAGTAATCCACTCTTTGCATCTCGTGGCCCCGAGCAGCCTGCTTGATAAATTTCCCACCTCACTAACAATCATGAGGAAAAGCACTGAGATATACTGTAGCTGTAGTCTTAGCAAAGGGTCCCCAAGGCAGACATGGCATTTTCATTTATGTATGCAAATGATAATAATGTTATTCTTATTGTTATTATTAAAAAACATAAAAACTTTACATTCGAGGAGACATAGAAATGTTTGGAATTTTTCTTGATAAATGACTTAAACAATTAATCAATCAATAAAATTAAACCTGAATAACTTTCTGTCAGTGGGCTACTCGACGTTTAACACAAGAGCTACACATGAATGCTGAATCAATTTCTATTAAGACTGTAAATATGTAGAAAAGCACCTGTTGCTTCATTATTCCCATCTTCATAGGTGTCTTGGAGTACTCCACCGATTGGCTGACTGGCATCTTGGGGTAATGCTCAGGTGTCTCGTCCACCTCTGACAGCGTCCTCCCTTCCTGTCCCTTCACGCACTTCTTACTGGCATCCTCAACGCTCTGAGTCTTGTTAGTGAGTCCCGGCACCTTCTCCTTGGCACTCGCGATCACGCTCAGGGATTTCTGCATAATGGAAGTGCGCAGGTGCACAGGTTTCTTCTCGTGGGTCAAGTTGTGAGCGCTGGCTGATTTCCAGAAGAGCGGCACGGATTCGGTGGACACGGCTGGTTCCAGTCTCGGTGGAGTTGAAGCTGGTTCCAGCTGCTTCTTGGCATGTTTACGGCCAATGAGAGAGCCCAGAAGAGATCCTTCCCCGACAGTCCCAACAGGAGTCGTTTTGTCTCCCGCAGCTGAGCCGGTCTGGCTTCCGCCTTCTTCATCCTGGTCGCAGACATGGTCATAGCTGAGTGACTTTTTCAAGCCCATGACTTTGTTCTTCAGGGAGTCGTCTCGAGGTTTTCCTGATGGGGGATATATTAATAGACAAGTGTTTTGTAATGTAACTTATTATCCTTTGACCTGTAAACTCTGGTCACAGCAGAAGATGAGGTTTGATTTTTTTAATCAAGCCATTATAGAGATTAAAGATTATAAAAATAGACCATTTATACTGAAATAAAATATAAGCAAATCTGATCTTTTGCCAGTTTAAGAATTCATATTTAATTTACAATGAGGACGTGAATATGATTTTTTAATCGAGTGTTATTAAATCTTTTGTATCAACTATAATGTGCCATTTATGCCCCATTTATAGAGCTTCTTAAACAGGATCCAACCAGTCATGTTAATATTATATATATAATACACTTTACATGAAATTTAGGAATGCAGTAGTTGGAAAAAAAATAAAACATGCAGGCTGCCACAGTGTTTTCTTTTAAAACGATTAATGTACTCCAGCAATTGTCTCTCTTCATTTCCATGCTATAGCCGGGGCTTACCGTGGTGGCTCGGTTCAAATGGATTTCTCCTCAAGGTGCTGCGGTTGCTGCCGTGTTCGCTGCCATCATCACGACTGCACTGCCGGTGTAGGTGCATAGTCTCTGGGATCTCTGTTATCCGTTTCATTAGCGAGCGACCCAAACCCTTCTTGGAGTTGCGCTTCTTTTGAAGGTGAGGGTTGTTGGCAAGCATCTTCTTACATTTGTAGACTTCCAGCTGGGCGTACAGCTTCTTTAACTCGTCCTAAAATAAGAAAAAAGTCTTAAATCATAATTTATTACAACACTCACGAACTTCTGACTTTTGGTAATAGTTGTGTGGATGCGAAAAATGAACCTGTGGGCCTGAGCAGGTGTAACATGACAGAAAACTCCTTCTTTTTAAAGAAAAATATTGGAACATTACTGAGAGAGAAACCAGGGCCACCTGTTAATGGCTTCCAACCATATGTTACCTGTTTCACTCTTCACTGGTAATATCTTAAGGGAATCACTTAAGGGAAAAGTGTGCATATTTAGAAGAAACTGTGGACAAAGTGTTCAGACCTAAACAAAATGAAGCCATTGCTGAAGTTCGTTGAACCTGCATTATTTCAAATGGGGAGACTACTGTGGTCTGACTGTTTTGATGTTAAGAAAAATTATGTTAAATTAATCCCTTACAGTCTCAACAGCTCATTTCAAGTCTTCTTCAATACATCATAGTGCTCATTTTGTAAGTTATGGAGCCATTTAATGTCAATCTGATGTAATGAAAGTATGTATTTAGGCAGGCCCTACCCTGTAACTGACAATTCATTCCAGTATGTGTATGCAGTTTCCTCAAATTAGTGTTTAGTCATGCTAAAAGGAGTACAAGGAGGCTGTTTAGTTTTTCCAGAAAGTACGATTCAGTGTGTTTTCTTTCAAGTTTCTCAGTTATTGTTGCAGAGAATTATGGTTGCAGTTGCTAACCAGTTTAGCTAGCTAGGGCTTATCTTAGCTCAACTTGACCTTTTTGTCCAAATGTGGTCTCACCCAGTTTCACAGTCAAGCATGTCGTGCCATACAAATGCCATCAGGCTTAAGATTGGTGATTTACAAACCAAAAGGTAATGTAAGAGTGGTCTAACACATGTGCTATGATTTCTGACTAAACCGTGGTACACCTTCTGTCTTAACCTGTTAAGACAGAAGGTGCCCCATTAAAAATATATGCTGCATCATGATTTAACGGGTTGATATCTGACAGTGATCAACAAGGCTGCTTTACCCGTATATCCTCCGGGTCCAAACTGTGCTCGCTCCAGGCTGAGGTGATGCTGTTGTTGAGGTAGGAGCCAGATCTTCCTATGTCTAGCTCCTCCTCGTAAGCTTCGGTGGCTATATCGTCTCTCGCCTGAGTCCCTTTGTACACGAACTGAAACAGATCAAGAACAAGGTTATAAAACGAAATCACTGAAACTACAGGAAGACTGACAAAAAATTACCATTTGACACGCTGGCTAAAGAGTCTGTCCACAATATAATGCTCACTAAAGACATTTTCTATTATCTATTTAATATATTACTGATTACAGAAGTCAATATTTGCTAGAAAATGATCTTTTACTCCAATTTTAACTTTAATGTTGTTACTGAAGTCAGTTATTTTTTAATTGAAGTTTCTATCTGTCGACAGCAAAACAATCCAAAGTTCAGATCAAAAACCCCAATAAAGAAAACAACAATAAAAAAAAAATAAAAAGCTCCAAAAGTACTGCAGTACATTTTCTCTTGCTGTTGATTATTATTTTAATCTAATGCAGCTATGCAAATTGTGCCTAACCAATTCAAATTTATACAGTTCAGTGTATACAGGCAGTAATCTCCTCCTCATATGTGATTCCTTCCTGCAGAAGGCACGTTAGTGCTGCAATGTTCCAATAATTCGGTAAATAAATGATAGATTGCGGCTTGATTTTCATGCTCAAATTGTTTAACTTTGTTTGAATAACAAATTTAGGGATGGAGAAAGACCAAATATTTAGCCCAGTTTGAAGAACAGATGCTGTTTGAGATTAACATCCTCCCATTGTGCTTAATTATCCCAATGTACTCAACTCACTTGCACTTCTGAGGTGCCTAATTAAGAAAGAATGAAAGAACAGAGAGTGTTGATGGTGTATTTCATTTCTCACACTGCAGGAGAATTAAATGTTTTCCATCAGACTTGAGAGATCGCACATAAAGACACCCGCGAGAGTGCTGAGCCAAATTACAATAACCGCTAACGCAGTTTGATTGAGTTTAAGGTAATGGTAGCAAACGTGCCCGTGTACATCTGTGTGTTTTCCCATTGCTAATAACAAAGGAACTTAAGATGATTAATGAAGTGTTTTGTGTACAAGCTACAATGCAGCAGTAGCCACAGTGGAAATCACTCTGTAATGCTGGAATGCTTTCCCAGTAAATAAGTCGCACTTGCACCCAAGCTAGGAAACGACACATTCTGCGCACGGCTAATGTTTCAGCTGTTCACTGTAAAAGTTCATTTGGGAGCCTCAAAATCTATTCTGCGCTCACTGAATATATTAGAGTCTTTACAATTTACCCATTTAAGTGCACTAGCTCTTGAAGCATGATGAGAAAAATGTACAGACCACTGAAGAGATTTTTGTTTTCCCAAATGAAGCTACTCTTGTGTGTCCCACAATATATGCGGTATACAAAAAAACCTTGCACTTCACTGGAAGAATGGTCTGGCTCTGCCCAAAACGTGCTGAAATGAGGATCGTTAAAAGTCTATTCATGTCCCGTACTATTTCTTCATCTCTTTGGTTTGCAGAACAACAAACAAGTAAGATAAATTCTTGCTTGTGCATCCTCCGAAATGCCCTTTACACATTTACTGTTACAGCTTAGAAGCTCAGACCTAAAAAAAAAAATCATCATCTTGCAATGTGTCCACAACGGCCATGTCGCCATGTCGACAGGCTTATGGCTCGGCTCACAACCACCACAACCTGCCACTAAGGATGTAGTTACAACGTAATTAAATGGAATTTTTATGTCTTTTATTTGAAATTACAATGTAATAATGTTCACCTACACATACGTAAAGGTAGACTTGCTAGAATAAGGAGGTAAGAAGTCAAGTGTTCCATTTAGTTAGAGGGGAACTACTCCCTGAGTCGTGCTAGTCCATCTTCGGACTCACCCTGTATTTCTATTTTAGGTACACCTTCATTAAATTTCCTGACTGCATCTTGCACATTTTTGACATTTGCAAATTGACATCTACCCGACTACCTTAAATCACCTCTGTGGTAGGGTCTCCTGCAGTAGGGGTCTCCAAGACCACGTTTCGCCACGACCAGGGTTTGTGGTTTATCAAGGGAAACAATAGGAGCTATGCTGTCAAATTAAGCTTGGAGATAAAACAACA
The DNA here is from genome assembly GCA_015106755.1 of Etia nguti. Lineage (NCBI taxonomy): Eukaryota > Metazoa > Chordata > Actinopteri > Cichliformes > Cichlidae > Etia > Etia nguti. Next base: position 43,263 of record VUQG01009771.1, on the reverse strand, counting down.
TCAGCCCGACTTTAAAGCATCGAGGAGGCTCAGCTGTGTTACGGGGCTGTCTTGAATCTGTGCCGGGCCCAGTGAAATGATAAAATTATGAAAGCTCCTGAGGCCAAACATACTGTCCAGTGTCGGGCAGCTCTTTCTCTCTCTCACGCTGTCATAGAATAATTTGAATAATAGATATATCACAGAAAAGAGTAGTGGAAAATGTACCTCGAATTAATCCTGTGATCAGCACATAAGTAAAAAAAGAGCTAATTTTAACTTATGTGCTGACTCCTTCTTCTGCCAATAAAAATCCCCCTGCACATTTAAATGTGAAATACACTTTTTATATGTTTTTAATGAGGAGCTTGGTGCTAAAGCCCTAGATTATTATTTTTTTTTTAATTTGTATTTATTTGCTGAATGTTTTGTTGATCATTAACACAAAGCCCATGAAACTCATAACTGGCGAGATCTGTAAGTAACAGCAATGAAGTATTCACCTTAGGTATGAGCAGCAGGGCCAGAGTCACAGACACAGTCAGGTGAGTGTGAGCAAAGAACAACATGAGCATCCAGTCTGGATGCAGTCCCGGCACCAGAGAGAACCTGCAGAATAGAAAAAACCCATCAACGGGAGAAATTCTGCATACTCACCAGCAGCCAGAGCGCTCGGCGCGTCTGTGAAATGTGCTCAGACACACGTACAAACACAGCATTTAGTGACTCTCTGGACAGCGAGAACAGAATTAAACGTACCACAACCCGAGGCATTCCCCGCACTTCTGAAAGCAAACTGTAAACACGGGGATAAACGCACAACCGAGGGAAAATTACAAAAGCGTCCGTTCGCTGGAAAGAAGCTGGCTCATTTTAAAAGGCGACTTGTGCAGATGTGAAAGATCTCTGCAGCCAAAACTGCTTTTGAAGGCTTTGGATGCTTCATGCTATAGATCCACGGGCGACAGGCAATTACAGCGAGCGGGAAAAATTGTCAACTTTGTTTCGGTTGTTAATTAGCATTAATGAGTTAACATAAAACCAGTGTTAACATAACGGTGACGCTTTTTTAATCATTCGATACTGTTTCCCAGTTTTCCCACGCTGCTTTGAAAAGTTTCTCTAAAAGTTCACAGCACAGAGGAGAGACATTGTTTTCTGTCGCCGTCAACAGAACACCAAATCATTTCATTTTACATGAAAGAGTCCCATTTTTGTCACCAGTGACAGCACACAGACACACGCAGAAACTATGTCAAAGCACACAGAAGCAATTCTGGTAGCTTGTGGTTCCTTTTAAAAGCTTCATGTCATCATTCCCATTTATTAAGGCCGTTTTAAATCATAGTCGGTATTGTATTCACAAGAACCAGCATGGCTGATTGCTCCCATTATTGTTGGAGAACGTGACTAGTGCACAAAAGCCTAACGAGAGGATCTAAGTAGCAGCATTTTGGCACCAATTTTCCGCAAGCAATCAAAGCCAGACACCATGACAGATAAATCAATGAAATTATTTAAGCAGTATCAAGCTGAGTCAAGTGCATTGTGAGTAAAAAAAAGTGTGAAAGGCATTAAATACTTGAGCGTGTGTGTTTGACATTGTTTAGAAATCCACCAAGGTGGTTCACAATTCACTGGCTCATTATCTTTTGTCATAATAATCCCAATCATAATTCACATTAGAATTAGTCCAAAAGAATAGTATGTGTCTGTTTTCTGTGTCCCAACTCTCAAACACACACACACACACACACACACACATACACACACAACATATCGAACAACTCCAGCCTTATCTCTGGACTGCAGCAGCATATAGACTCACAAAAGTTCACAATGTTTTATTCTCCAGCAAATGAGAACAGCTTGATTCATAAGTTTCCCAGAGCTGATGAAGGTGTACCCAGTGGACTTTTCAGTTTCTCAACAGATTAAAAGGATGTGATCTTTTCCTCCTTGTACCACGGAGCACAATAGACTGCCGCCCAAATAAAAGAATATTCAATCAGAAACAGTTTTATCGGAGAACGTGTGACAAATGGAATGTTTTGCCCGAGGCTCCTGCGGGCTCTCTGTAAAAGCAGTTTTATTTCTGCTGCAGCAGGACTGACAAAAATGTTCTTTGCTTTGGAGCCTTGTGAGGTCAAAGCTCCAGCAGTGCCTACAGTGTACACAACAGCTTTATTGCTTGACCAACACGTTTTGGCCTTCGCCGGGTGTCAATGTGATGACCCTGATGAAGGCCACAAGCCAAAACTGGTTGTTAAAGCAATAAAGTGTTAGCTAAAAACTGACTAAATGCTCCAGAAGTAACACAGGAACATGTTCACCAGTGCTTGTTTCTGCTGCTTTACAGTGCATCACATATATTTGAGAAACCAATGAAAGAAGTCAATATTTGATATGACCACCTTTATTCTAAAACACAGCCTGAACTCTCTTAGTCAGGCTTTCCTGTCATTTCTTTAAGTAGTCTTCAGGAATAGTTCTTGCTATTTTTCTGTGTTCATAATTCTATCAATTTTGATTAAGTGGAGATATTATCTGAATTTCAGGAGCGGGACCAAACCTCATTCACGCCCCTTACAGCCTCAGTGTATAAGACCCGCTGTTCTCATTTTCATGCCCCCCACTTCCTCCTTTCTTCTCTTCTTCCTTTCATTCACTTCTCGTTAGTACATGGGGATCTGCCCGGCCCGGGAGCCACTGCCAGTCCCCTTCGAGGCCTTCCCCAAACCACAGCACCAGTTCATAGTTCCTCATCCTTCATCGCTCATCGTTACTGAGGATGTGGTCCCAGCTAGTGAAAAGAGGCTATATGTGTTTTAGGCCTATCTGTCTTGCTGTTATTAACAGCAGCCTGTCCTCAGGTGTTGTTCCTAAAATCTTTAATGATGCTACCATGCAACCACTCATCAATATCCTGGCCTGGATCCTACCGTGTTATCCAATTTTAGGCCTATTCTTTCAAAAATTCTGGAGAAAATTGTTTACAGTCAATTTGTGGCATTTTTAGTTAAATATGATGTCCTTGATGGTTTTCAATCTGGTTGTAAGTCTCTTCATAGCACGGGCAGCACGATGGCACAGCGGTTAGCACTCTTGCCTCACAGCAAGAAGGTCCACCATCAGGCCAGGGTCTTTCTGTGTGGAGTTTGCATCTCCCAGTGTTTGCGTAGGTTCTCTCCAGGTACACCGGCTTCCTCCCACAGTCCAAAGACATGCATTTAGTGGGGTTAGGTTAATTGGTAATTCTAAATTTTCCATAGGTGTGAATGGTTGTCTGTGAATGGCGACCTGTCCAGGGTCTACTGCGCCTCTCGCCCTTTTAAATCCGCTCTAAGCTTTTAAATCCACTCTTAAGACCCAACTCTTTTGTTTGGCATTTGATCTAGTTTGAGATGTTGCTTTTATTTTATTTTATTGTATCATATTTTATTTATTTTCAACTGTTACTCTACTCATGTTTAATTGTATCTTGCATCGTGCTGACGCTCTTATTTTGTGTAGTAATTTTAATTCTAATTATTTTTATATTTATTTACTTTTACTTTTTTAAACTTTATTTAAGTTGTATTTTAGTGCTTTGTCCAGCACTTTGGTCAGGCCTAGATTTATACTTATTCCATCTGCCATCCTATTCCAAGGGACACTGTCGAACAAACTGACGACACCAAGTGTCGTCAGTTTGATTTTACTTTTACTATAGGGTCTTTACCTTGTGGTCTTGAGGTGACTGCTGTTGTGATTTGGTGCTATATAAATAAAATGGAATTGAACTGATAGGAATCGATTTGTCCAGCAACACAAGCAGTGGCCTGCAATCTGTGAAATCTACATTACATTTACAAATGCAAGTGAAAGCATTTTTTTAATCAAAACCTGGAAACATGGCTTGTCTGCATTGAATTAATAAAATAAATCTGGGAAAATAAACTGGCGATGTTTTAACAAACTCTAATTTATGAAACACGCATTGTTTTATAGGATCTTTGCTGCTGGAGGATGGAGCATAGAAGGTATTTCGGTGTCTGACTAAAAGTATAGAATGAAGTGCTGTTTGCATGCATAATAAAACCTCTCCATCTAGACACAAAACAAGGATAGCTTTTTTTGAGAGCGGGGGTCCAGAGGGCCATAGTTCCCGATTCATCCTCCATAAATGTAATGTGATGATAAGGAGCTTATAGCCTCTTGTTATCCTCCAATAGGGACTGACAAAACAAAGGGCAGTGTACCAGCATGCTAAAAGATTTCCATTCTACTAACATCTCCTCGTCCATTTAACACCCACATCAGGTCAGCTGTTCTTAATTTGGTCAGCACCACCAATTAAGCTTCCATCCAGGGGTCTGGGTGCACTGAGGGGTAAATATTGACCCTTGTTTGTAAGCAAGGTTCACAGTTTGAGTGTGCAAAATGGCCCATTTGTGTTTGTGAGATGTTTAGGTCATCGTATCACCAAATATGTGCTTCACCCTTCTCATAGGCTGTGAGAGAGAGAGGACCTAATAGACACCTGCCCACATAATAGCAACTGGTGTTGGTTATCATTTCATGACAGATTAAACTCATTTAAATAAGGCTAAGAGACAAAAACCATAATCATGAAGTTTGAAGTACAAGTAAAAGTTGCTATAATTTTTTCGTCCTCAACACTGAGTTCAGTGTTTCAGATCAGTTATAACATTTTATTCAGCGACTCAGTGTGAAATTAGTTAACATTTTCCCATCAAAAAAAGTTAAGTCCCAAATTCTCGCCACAGGCACTGAGCCTCAGATGACCTCTGGTCTTTGTCCTGAGGACCCTGCCCTGCCCTCGCCACCTCCCTTCTCACTGACCAGTCTAAACTCTGTGGGAAACCCTCCTCCCCAGTGCTTTGTGTTGTTTTGGACATTGTGTGCCTCACCGGCTAATGTCTCCCTCCCCTCTGTTTCTCTTCTCTTCGATCTGAAGAGCTGCTGTGTGGAGTGTGGTGTCCGGTGCTAAATGCCCACTAAGCTGGATACAGAGATGAGATGTGACCATGGGTGGGGGAAAAGCAGCTTTTCATCCCAATTCACCGGGTAGCACTCAGACACTGCTGCTGTAACTCTGCTGAGCAATTAGCAGTGAGGGATGCTGGCAGGTGATTTAGTGCTGATAACTCAATTAACTTCTTCATTTCTTGTGTCAAACCCTAAACTGTACCAAAACTTCCCAGTATGTCAATAATAATTTTCAGGAGACCTGAATTCCTGGAAGATTTCCTTTTGTAGTAGCCTAAAAATGGTCATTTGATCACTTGTATGATAAAACTGAAGAGATCTCTAATCTCATCTCTGTGCATCTCTACAGAGCTTCAGAGTATCAGTTCATTGTTTTGGGTTTCAAATTGCAGTTAATTTATCCTGCTTTCATTTTTTTAGGCTGCTTTCACCTGTTTTATTTCAGTGCTGGGTTTGTCCATGTAGACACAACTCTGACCTACTAGTTCTTCATCAAGTCTTCATCTGTTAGTTTAGCCGCTAAACTCCAACATCTAGTGTCTACCTGTTGATTGGCAACATTTTGCTTACAGAAGGTCACATCAATACCATGAAAAGAATCACTTAGGTTTTGCCTGCTTTACTTCACATTATAATTCCTGCATAACTATAAGTAATCTTAATTCCACAGGAAATAGCCTCAGAAACATTCTTCAGCAACTGCACTGCTAACTGTGACACATCCTATTAGTTTCTTTTCTGTTCATATAAATGCCAGCACGCTCACTGAACAGACATATGCATTTAACGACTTCCATATCTCTTTCTGCTCATTAGCTGTACTTTCAACATTAAATGTCCTGTTTTCAGACTTTGAGTCAAGTGAGGATTACCTCCAGCTTAAGGACATCCCTCCAAACTCTGGAAATAAGTATGCCACCACTTGAATTGGGATGTCAGTCACCTCGAAACGAGGACCCAATTGACCCCTTGGCATTTGACCCTTATTAACCACGGGTGAAAGTGCTGTATTCAAGGTGTAGCCATCTGTGTGCCTTGTTGTGCTGGGGCTCTCCTCCTCCCTCAATCTTTATTATCCCTCTCAGTGTGCAGCAGCAGTGAGGTTTATAGGATGGCTGCTTGATACTGAGATACTTTTGAAGGACTGTGATGAATAGTTCACCCACTCCACAGCCAAGTATAAGTCACAACTATATGTGTGTGCCAAAAGCAGTGGTGAGATGTAATGCACGCTGCAGCTTAAATGTTTGGGGTCACTTTGAAATGTTCTTTGTTTTTAAAAGAAAGAAAAGCACATTTTTTTGTAAAAATAAATAATAACATTAAATAAATGCTTTAAGTGAAAATGAATAATTCTGGAATCATATCTCATAAATTTAGTACATAAACATACAGAGGCCTGTTTCCAGTAAGATCACCCCTATGATCCAGTGGTACATTGTGTAACCTAAAGCAAGTTTATCAAGTTCATCTGGTTGACCTTTGGCTAATTTTTGGACAGTCTGTGGGCGTTTTCTGGGTGTGATGACCGTCTCTTCTAAGAAATGAAACCCATTCTATGTGGGAAATTTCTGAAGATACGATTATTCCATCCAACAGTGTAATATTTTGTCACTCTTCCTCCACTGACTAGCCTGCATTTCTCTGAGCAATCAGATCACATAGAAATTCTGTAAATGATCATTTACAACATTTGTAATCATTTTTTGTTATTGCGAATGAAAATAAACTGTGTTTTTAATTCAAATATAAAAACATTTTTACAAGACTTTGGAACAATAGTGTATGTTCATTTAAAAAGGAAACTGCACTTTCTCTGACATCCTTCTGCTGCTTTGCCCTTCTACTCCACTGCAGAAAATTTCTGCACTACTTACTGCAGGTTGCTATGACAATATTCTGATGATGATGATATTAGGTACACAAGCCACAGTTTGAGTGAGTTTGATGAGAGGCAAATTGAGATGGCTAGACAGATGAGTCAAAAACTGTTCTCGGTCTGCAGTGGTCAGTATCTATCAAAAGTGGTCCAAGGAAGGACCAGTGGTGAATGAGGGTTCACAGGGTCATAAGCGCCCAAGGCTCACTGATACACATGGGGAGCAACGGCTGTCACGTGTGGTCCGATCTACATACAAGCTAGTGTAGCTCAAATTTCCAAAAAGCTCACTGTGTTAGCCCCATGACAGCCTGGTGTAACCTGCTGCACGATCTGATATTTCTGGGTTGGTGTTGTTCTAACATTATCATAGCAATGTCAGCCCAGGATCAGCATTGCAACTGACCATCAGTCATGCTGTCTGAGAATAGTTTTTAATAGCTACCGCTATTAAAACCAACATGAGTAAGCTAAATTTGGCTAACAGCAAACCTAGCTTGATAATACATTTATGATATTGTATAATTAATAAGGAACACACTGAGAATTGTTTCCATTTGTTCCAGAAGACAGTTTTATATAAACAAAGACATTTATTTGCCTTTTTTATGCCACATTTCAGAGCTGACAGACAACAACGCAGTTGGTTAGTTGCTATGTCAGTCCTGGAGAAACTTATGATGATACATAGCTACTCTGCACTGTGTCAGCGATGACTGTTCTGTCTGAAGGGAATCTAGCATTGGCAGTTTACACAGAGGAGAGGACCACTGACATCTACTGGAGTTTTAATCACAGGAATGACTGACAGATTACTCATTGTTTCTTTGAGCAGTGACAGGATCTTCGGAAACTGAGTTGAGCTTTGAACTTTAAAAAAGGGGTTCATCCACCTTTCTTATCATTCAGTCACATTTATGTATACTAGTTATCAGCTGGTGAGTTAGAGGTTTGTTTAGAGTATTGACTCTGGCAGTCAAAGGACATATAACGTGACTGTGAAGCAATTTGCACACAGAAAAAGTCTGAAAACTACAGAATGGTGCTCTCGATCAGTGTCTCGTTGCTACATTGTGAGGGTTCATGCTCATTTTTCACAATATGCTCCTTAATGTCGCCATCATCCTTCTGAAACTGTACCTTCACTGTCAGTGGAGAACATTTATCTACTTTACACTTTATGATCATGATGCCATTTGATGCTTGTAGGCTACAGGTACTGAGATCAGGCATCTCATCTCCAGACAAATGGCAGACCAGCTGATCCTTGTCGATGGACATGACCGCCCGTTTTTTCAAAAAGTCTGGGCTCTCACATACCACCCTGTCCAGCATCTCCATGTTTTTGCTGTTTTCCACCACCCAGTCATGCAGGTACCATATGCGGCAGTCACATTTCCAAGGGTTTCCATGCAGCCTCACGGTGTACTGCATGATGAAATGGTCAAAAAGGTCCTCTGGGAGACTCTCCAGTTGGTTGTCAGACAGGTAGAGCTGCTGAATGAATTCCTGGCTCTTGAACAGTTTGACATCCAAAGTGCTGAGATTGTTCTTTTGCAGGTAGATTGTCCCAATCTCAGACAGATCATTAAAGATTGTTTCAGGCAGTGAAGTGATCTGGTTTTCAGACAGATCCAGGTTCACCAGGGCTGTAAGATTTCTAAAAATGTCTACAGTAAGGTTGGACAGCTGGTTAGAGGACAGGATGAGGTTTGTAAGTAAGGTCAGACTGCTTAGAGCGGACAGCTCAGTTAGTCTGTTGCCTTTTAGGTTCAGCTCCAACAAATTTGAGCCCTCCAATCCAAACACTTTATCGCTAAAGGTTGTAAGAAGGTTCCCACGGAGATTCAGCACCTGCAATTCAGTTAACACAGCAAAGATGCCATCATCAAGTTTTGTTATCATGTTCCCTTCCAGATGAAGCTCTATCAGATGAGAAACATTGTGAAATGTGTCAGATGTAAAATTGCTGATGAGGTTGTTGTTCATTTTCAGGATCTCCAGCTTTTCCAGACCACAAAAAGTCTCTCTTTTTACTCCCTCAAGCTTATTTTGGGACAAATCCAGGACACGCAGCTTTTGAAGGTTCAGGAAAAGAAATGCAGGTAGATCTGATATGACGTTGCCCTTCATTTGCAGAGTTTCTAGCTGTTTCAAGGAGTCAAACATACCAGGAAGCACCGTCTGGAACCTGTTGAAGTTGAGCAACAGTTTAGTCAAATTTCCTTGCTTTGAAAAGGTTCCTAGAAATAAATTATCCAAGGGGTTCCCACTGATCTCCAGTTCCTGAAGCTCAGTCAGATGCTCGAATGCCCGAGAGTGAATACTTTGCAGTGGGTTATTCAGGAAGATAAGCTTGGTGAGTTGAGGACCCCCCCCCAAAGTGCGAGAGAACAGGTACTGCACAGCCGAAGTCATTACAATAAAGTCCTTGACCTGGCTGGAAATATTCTTGGGTAAAGACATCATTTGTTCATCAGCACACAGCACTTGGACCGGAGTGAAACACTGGCATCTGTATGGACAAAACTCTCCGTTGCCTTTGTGGCAGAGAAGCAGAAGGAGCAGGATCACACCCAAATCTTTGTCCATTTTTTACTGAAAAACAAAAAACAAAGAGGAAATTCAAAAAAGCCCAGACTCGTGCAGTACAAACAAATACCTCTGTGTTACGGCGATCGAGGAACACTGTGACAAGTTTCTCTGTGGGCTTGGAAGTCAGCTGACAAAAAGTGCAAACAACAACACAAGCGTGGGTTAGGCAAGAAAAACCTTTGCTCAGTGGTCAGCTCTGGCCACATAAAAAAAAGATTATCATGCAAACCAGCAAAAGCAAATGTTTCTTCTCTTGTGAGAAATCGGACTGAGAAGATCATTCATGTGTTAAATGATGTAAGGAATGATAGAAATCAACTATTCTTACAGCTTGAAATACTGAAATTTGTAGATCTAGTGAAATTCCAAACAGCACAAATTTTGTTCAGAGCAAAAAACAATAATAAGTTGCTACTTCATTCTTCATTCACTCGACTTTCATGGGAAGATAATTTGATAATAACATGTATTTTATGGCATGTAAATATTCTGTTATTAGAATTAACGTTTCTATTGATAAGAAAGTTGAATAAAAATCAACAGATAACCTATGGAGAAGGGGTGGGGTTTAACAAATGTGCACTTAAATCAGAATAGGTAGAGTAATGTTGGAGTGTATTTTGCTTTATTTTTTACAGTATTTATATTTTTTCACTAAATGAATTTCTTTATATTATGAAAACAAACACGCAAACAATGTCCCTCTGTCAGAAAACCACTGCTGCTCACAGTGCTCTTACCGACTGTTGTTACTTTACTGGATAGAAAAGACTCTATTTTTAAATGGAGTTGGCTGCACATGTGTGGATTCATTTGGTTTTATTATTTGCAAAAGACCTTCACAGCCAGAAGGTGTCACCCTGCACCTCCTGACTTCAGCAGGAGCTGATGGCATTCATGGATCCTCCCTCTCCTCCAGGTCATTCCTTAAAGATGCACAGGTGATTAAGCGCCTTCATTTGGGACCAGGTCGCCAGCACAAAGCCACCGGGAATGAGCTTGAGGAAACTTTTCTAATCTTTATATCTTAAAAAAAACAAACAAACATTAAAACAAAACCAAAACAACTTTTGCCACTTTTATTGTTGCCATTTTCATTTAAATTCTTATTTTAATTCATCAAACAATGGCAAACGCCGGAGTGCAGCTTCTCGGATTCGTACTGGCCCTCGTTGGCTTCGTCGGCGTCATCGCAGCGACAATCATGGTGCAGTGGAAAGCTTCAGCCTACGTTGGGGACAACATCATCACGGCTCAGGCAATGTATGAAGGGCTGTGGCAGACCTGTGCGAGTCAGAGCACCGGACAAGTTCAGTGTAAAGTATATGACTCCCTCCTCCAGCTGCCAGGTATTGCTTTATATACATCATGTTTTTACCTTTTATGATATTTCTTCACCGTTATTAAATGCTGATGGCCGTCATAGCCAGAGAATAAGAGGTTTATGAGTATATTTTTTTCCAGAAATTTTTGGGTGTGGAAGTGGGTAGTTAGCTGGATGGGTGGGGAGCATGTCATGAGATAGTGAATGGTGCACGTTATGCAAATAATATCTGAACAGTTACTTTCAATACCAATGCTAGAAGTTTAAGTAGAATTGAGGCTGCTGTGTGAACACAAAATATGTTTAACTCTGTGGTCTTTCAAAGCCTCAAGGCCACTAAAGGGAGAGTGCCCCTTTCTTCTTCTCCTTCTTACACCTCCTGCATGCAAAGACATGTTTCTCAAATACTGGAACCTACGTCATGAAAGACACATGAAACACAAAGTTTAAACTTCATGCTGTTAGTGTTGCAAATCAGTCAAGTTGAAACATTTTTACTTTTTTTTACTGGTGGTGGTCAGAGGGCCCGGTGGCGCCAGTGTCCGGCAGCCTCGTCTCTGTCAGTGCGCCCCAGGGCAGCTGTGGCTACAATGTAGCTTGCTATCACCAGTGTGTGAATGTGAGAGTGAATGGGTGAATGACTGAATGTAGTGTAAAGCGCTTTGGGGTCCTTAGGGACTAAGTAAAGCGCTATACAAATACAGGCCATTTACAGGCCATTTTACTTTTATTTATCATAAAAATACACAACTATCAGATTAAAAATAATCCCTCCGATGGACGTGTTTCATGTTTTCTTTTCCTTTGTTTTTTTACACCTTTACCCTTTTTTTTCCTGAAACACATTTGTTCAGTGGAGGTTAAACAAGGATTGAAACAATGTGAGGAACACTGCACTACAAACCCCACAACAGAGAACTATACAGCAACACACAAAAGAATAGAACAAGTGAGCTCTTCCATTCAGAATCATATTTATTTGTTAGAAGTAAAATTTTTCTGGTGTGCATTTAAATGATTTAGATGACAGTCTGTAATGATTCTTGGGAGATGGGATTACAAATCTGAAGGTTACACTCGATGGGGAGTCTTCATGCAGATGAGGAAGATGCAGTTTTGATCAATTAAATTTAGATTCTCAGTAAGTTTGTAGTGTGACGCAAAAAAGATGCAATCTGGCCTAAAGGGTAGGTCGGGGGTGGGGTAAGGTGTGTGTGTGTGTGTGTGTGTGTTGATTGGGCGGGGTGGGGAACAGAATCTATTTTTAAAATATACCACCAAATTCCTCAGAAATGAGTCTTCTGGAAATGTATTTACACTCGGAGAAGCAGTGGAAATGCACTATCTAATCCTGAATAGCCCTTGATTAGAAGAGAAAGGTAACAGAGGTGATGTGTGGTCTGCTGAGGATTGATTGATTGTTAAAGAGAGAAGAGTTAAACATGGATTAATAAAATGGCACTCGCGTAAAATTTTGTGTGAGTTCTGTGCTACTGCTGTAAAGCATCTCCCTGTTTGGAGGGATTTAAAATGTCTCTAACCACTGAGTTACTTCTTACTGTTGAAAGGACAAAAGCAAAAATGAAATGAAACTTTGGAAAGCCTTAAGTGAAACCTGCTCTAACTCTGTGTCTGCAGGGAACATCCAGGGCACACGAGGGCTGATGGTGTCGTCCATCGTGCTGTGCTTCATTTCCATCCTGGTGGCGGTGATGGGAATGAAGTGCACTACAGTCATGAGCGACTCTCCAGAGCTGAAGGATAAGGTGGCCCTGAGTGGAGGGATTGTCTTAATTATTGCTGGTGAGAGTTAAATCAGTTAAAACATACAAATGCAGTAGAAACTCCCTCCTTTTATAGTTTTTTTAAAGGTGTAACCTAGCACTTCTTTGTTTTTACCTGTGTTCACAGCTACATTGGAGCATAGTTTTAGAATGTGGGGTTTTGCACTCGAGATATGTGAAAGATAACACAACTATGCAAGTAGTTACCTCTAAAATCCAACAATATAGAGAGGCTTTTCTGCTCACATTTTTCCAGGTGTGCTTGCCCTGGCGGGAACTTCCTGGTTCGGCGGCAACATAGCAAAGGAATTCTACAATCCATTCACTCCGACTAATTCCAGGTGAGCATCTCCTCTGTCACATGAAACCCCCCTGCAATGCTTATCAGGTAAGGTTTCTTTGATCAATCTACAGACAGACAACTATAAAAAAAAAAAAAGTCTGTCTCTGTGACAGAGACCAAAATAAGTTCAAGATTCAGCATTACAGCATTACAGCACACACAAAAAGAAAAATTCAGGCACGTGAGCCGTGCAAACCCACAACATGTCATTTTTACACTTGGCACCAAAAAAATAGATCTATTTCCTGGACTAATGGTGCCAGTTGTAATTTTGCTTCATCTTTCATTTAAATAATCAATAATTATCTTTTTATCTGGAATAATTATACAACGCTTTTATCATTAAACTCACTGGCACCATGCGAGTCCTCAAACACTCAAGCACATTGTGTGATGTGTTTCATCCACAGGTACGAGTTTGGAAGCGCCCTGTACGTCGGCTGGGCATCTGCCATTCTCGTCATCATCGGAGGGGCCTTCCTCAGCTGCCACTGCCCCAAGCAGGACTCTGGGCCGGCTCGACGCTACCCCCAGTCCCACTCTGCGGGGGGCAAAGACTACGTGTAGGAGTAGTCTTCCCACTTCTCCCGGCCTGGGGCATATTTCAGACCTGTTTATTGTTTTCAGCATGTTTATTTGCAGGTGTTTAAGGTCAAAATGATGGGGTCAAATTATTGTACTGTGACGGGATGCTTCTTTATTAATAAACTGACAACTAATGACCTATGCAAATGTTAGAATTGAATATTAGAAATAAGGTCCAATAGCACGTATTTAGATTTAAACTGGGATTATTGTAAAGCTGAAATGATTTTTTTTTCAAATTTAGTTTAAAGAAAGTTTTCAGAATATGTTGAAGACATTCAGTTTTTGTATTACTTTCTTTGCAACTATTTTCCATTTTTGTATACACTCCCATGGTACCCTTTGTTATGATTCTTGTGTTTTTTATTTCTTCCTATTATTGTTTTACTGCATATTAAATAAAAACCACTGCCACTTTTCCATGTAACAACCAGCGTTTGGTTTCAGTTCACGTTTAGGGTTAAGAATCACTGCACACCCACCAGGTAAAGGACCAAGACACCATCTCAAAGTGAAAGGATCTGGATGTTCTTTTCAGAGCTCCACCCTAAACCACGCAAAATCTCTTTTGATTACTCGATAAGGTCATTTATAAGAATCTGAACTTAAAATATAGAAGGGTCTTTTTCTTTAAAGAGGTGGCAGATTTTTTCAAATCATAAAAAAAACTTTGTGTTGTACACGGTTAAAATTGTGTACAACACAGAGCTACAGAAATTTGTGGCCTCAGGGAGGAAAAAACACATCCAAACAGAGAGAAAGGCAGAGGGTGGGGAGCGGGCATACCTCAGGTGTCCTGCTCCTGTCCCAGCACGCCTGTGAAGTCACATTTCAGAGAAACAAGTTCGGTACCGCTTGAATGCTACGTGGGGAAGATGCGTCAGCCTGCCTGTGCCTTTGCACGAAAGAATTTCAAAGTTTGTCAGCCCATCATTCGTTCAGTCATGAAGGTGTAACTGATTTCTATAACTAAAATAAAAAACAAACAAAGAAACCAAACCCCCAATAAAACCCTAAAAAAAATAAAAATAAATAACGTTTGTTCCCACCGTGCCAAAAACACCGTTCAGCAGGAGAGGGCGCCACCTTCTGGTGATCCTTAAGAATGCTGCTCAAACACCACAGAACTGTCCCCAGTTCTAAAATACAACACAACAGCTGCTAATATTTGCTTTTATGCCCCTTATGAAGTTGTAAGTGTTTGATCTGGATGCTTTTGCATATTTGGGCAGAACTGGTGGAGTTCATTTAAACTGGTTGGTTTTCTGGGAGGAGGCCCTAGGACCTAGGACAGACCTAGGACACGCTGGAGAGATTATATCTCTCTGCTGGCCGGAGAATGCCTTGGGGTTCCTCCAGACAAGCTGGAGCAGGTGGCCAGGGAGAGGGAGGTCTGGGCTTCTCTGCATAAGCTGCTATCTCATGACCAGACTGTGGATAAGTGGAAGAAGATGGATGGATGGATGGATGGATGGATGGTTTGCTCTCACTTGTCTGGCTTTTAAGTTTAGTCCACAAGTTTTTAATAGGGTAGAGGTCTGGGCTTTGGGATGGCCTTTCTAGCAGCTTAAGTGTCCAAGTTTAATATCATCCAGCTGTTGATTTGAGGTGAAGTTGAAGAATTTTAAGGAAGTCCTCCATCTTCATTATTCCATCCACTTTGTGCAGTGTATCAGTAACACTGGCAGGAAAAACAGCTCCAGAGCATGATGCTACAACTCTCTGTGAATGGTACTCATGGCCATTGATCAGTGGGTTTTGGTCAGTGGTCGTTGATCAATGGTCATGAGAATTTGCATAATTAAGATTAAGGAACTGACCTCCCAGCCCATTGTTCCTTCAGTGGGCTGGTTTCAGTCATTATGCAAATGTACTGTTTATAAGATTGGGGAAACCTGCAGTCAGCTGAGACTGAAGAAGTCACTTGGATGAGTGACGAAACGTTTCTCCCACAAAACGCTACGTCCAGATGAACAGAATCAACTTTTGGAGAACTACTACGATTTGTTTGTGAAACAAATCCTTTTTATGCTTCCAAAGGGAAACTACCAGTTGTAGTCAATCACGATTACTAACAAGACGTTATTAGACCCTGGCCTCATCAGGTTGAAAGACATTGCCTAACCACTGTGTAAAATCCTCCCATGATCCAGTTTTAGCATGGACATGTGGTAGTTAATGGAATTTATGCTGCAGACAACCATTTTCAAACTTCAGACTCCTTAGTATGAAATAACAATCTTCTGCGTCTCACCAGAACCTTCGGTCATGAGTATTTCCTTTTTTGTTTTTATTCATTCATTTTAATATTCTGATGTTTCACTTGATAAAACTGATTCACCATAAACAGATTTCCAGACTGAGTTCTTTCCAGCTAATTTTGAGATAAAAGATGAGTTCAGGTTCATAAATGTGTCATAAAAGTAAACTAAATTAAACCTTGTGGCTTTGTTTCATTAGTTCGTGCTCTTTTTAAACAGGCCAAATAATTTATTTAAGTTTTAAACCAAATTACAAAACTATTCTCAAAATTCCTTTAAGACAAAAAACAAAAAAACAATTTAACACATGGTTTTTGGAACCAAAGCATGCGTGTAATGATTGTGTAATATGTGCAAGATCCTGGCCAGGAGGATGTAAAAATCTGCGCCAAGTCAAACATGTGGCTCCATCCGCTGTGGCGACCTCTTGCGAATAATAAGCCAAACAAGCCCGCCTGTAAAAATGCATCTTATCCTATAAGTTTATCCTCTCTGGTGTTAAACTTTGCAAAAGTTTTAAAGATGTGACAAAAAAAATTATTTATAATTATTTCGAGTTTTTAAAACCTTGTAAGAATTAAGAATCTAGTTAATCGATTAAAAAAAGAAGCTGCTTATTGTAAATGACATCTCGAAGCCCACCTGTAGTACCTTCTAGGTCCAGTGGGGGGCGTGAGCCTACACCTATGTTGGCTAGACGATTTAAAAGAAACTCTTTTTTTTAAGGGGTGGGGGGCTGTAAAAGCCCCCAAACAAACAGACCCCCCGTTTTACTCAAAAACAGACGCTGCAGCAGAGTCCAGCTCCTTAAAAACAAGACACAAAACAGACTTTAAAGCAGTCCTATGGTTAGTGATAGTAAGATATGTTTTTTTCCACGTCATGCTGTGCCTAAAAGAACTAAAAAATGAAATAGGCCATGAACCGCATGCATTATAGCTCTTTACTTTTTTAAAATACTTTTTTTCTTTCTTTCTTTTTTTGGGGGGGAAAGTTCGGGACAAACTCTTGCACGTTTGAGAGAAAACAAAAAGTACATTTTTTCCTACATTGCGTAAGGAAACAACGTGCATTCAGGTGGATGTCAGACTTTGGCCACTAGAGGGAAACAGACACCGCCAGCTCTTTAACTCAGTAACTGCAAAAATAGGGGTCAGAATACAAGTTAGTATGAAGGCTCATGTGTTAGTATCAGCTGTAGGAGAGGAGTCAGCCTGTAGGAGGTGACATGGGAGAGAGGATGAATAATGAGCTTTAGGGGTTACATGAGTTATTCGGAGAAGGTTAAGTCTAAAGTGCCTGAAATGACCTGCAGCATTACATAACCCAAAACACTATATATAATAGCTATTTTATGAGTATTTAAATCTGAGTAGTACTATATGATGGTAGTATGAGATTAAAGGATACACCAAATAAAGCCATCCATCCATCACAGCAGCCTATCCCAACTACCACAGGGTGAGAGGCAGGGTACGTTCAGGACAGGCCACCAGTCCAGCACATAGAGACAGACAAACAAACACCTTCTTACACACACCTACAGCAGATTTAGAATCACCAATTAGCCCAAATTGCCCGTCTTTGGACGCCAGAGTCAAACCAGTGCATTCACAGGGGGCAGCACAGGAGAATCACCACGAGATTTGAACCACAAACCTGTGAGGCAGCAGTGACGGCACTGCAACACCATGCCATAATACCATAATGTAATTATCTTCCTTAGTGGGCAAACACGGCATCTCCACACACTCGGCGTAACACATATGCCTTTAAGCTCTTTTAAGTCTTGTTTTACTCACCAGTGTTTCACTCATTCTGCACAACGTTTTGATCGATTCATGATGGCGGAGCTGCATGAAGTCTCTGCTTCATGCTTTTATATTTTTATTTGCGTTTGCTGCAAAAAATATGACTTTGTTGTTGCTCGGTTACGAACGAAAGAGAAAGTCAAATTATTATAAACATTAATATTTGGAGTACTTAAATGAGGAGAGCTAATAGGTCAACAGGTTATAGACGCAACAACACACAGTGATCTAAAATGTGCTCTTAGTTTTGCCCTTTGACCTTTCGTGCAGTTTATTTTCAGCTTTAAGAACCATCTCAGATTAATGCAGGCTGAACCCGAATCCTATTTTCACAAAGTTTCCATATGGACAGCTGCCGCATGCCGAAAAAGTGAAGGCACATTTGAATAATAAACCTCAACAGCAATTATTTTGTCTGGATTTCAGCAAAGGACCCATAATATATGAGGATCCCCGGTAATGAAATGCATTCAGAATGACGTTTTTTATGTTTTTTTGCATGACAACTCAACATTTAGACTGATGAAGTACACTGAAAGAGCAGCACTTAGCTCGAGGGCTTCCCCCTCTTTTTAGTCCAGTATTGGATCTGGAGGAGGTCCAAAGTCAGGCTCAAAGTGCTGTGATCAGCAGAGCGCAGCTGCCAGACATCACAGAAAAATAAATGAGAAAGTGCAGAATCGATACTGGAAGCTAAACTGCTGTTAAAATAATTTCTGTCCCTGTGGCTTCTTGAATATAATAAACTGTCGTCTGACTGGCTTCCCTTTATCCTCTTATAAACAGCAGAAATCAGATCCCAAATTACCAAAGATTACAATAACCCTGTACTTCTGGCAGGACACCACATAGACCAAAGCTGAACTGTGTCAGATCAAGTCTTTAATCATTAACAGAGCATATAATCACATGTTACTAGAAAGAACTCAGCACTGTGGTTGAAGGATCATAACGGTCTTTTTGCACCATTAAATGGATTAACTTACTGAAATGTTAATACTACCGTCTTTTTCAAGGCTCCTCTGAATGTTGTAGATTTGTGGATGGGTCACTGACAGGACGTGCACACTTTTTCGTCCTTCCTGTCTAAAAGAATTTATGTAGTTCACAGCTTGTTTATTCTGTAAACTAACATGTTTTTTTCTTTAAATAAAAGTAAATAAGAAAGGCATTTATGAAGTCTAAGCAATCATCACCTGACTGCAACTATTTTTTAATTTAAACAGGCTTCTCCTTGGACACCTGTGTTAACATATGATTTTTTTTAAATGAAATAAAGACTTTTATGATAAGGTAACATTTTCACCATTTTACCATTTGACATGAAAAGTGTACCAGCATGCACGAGTCTAATTCAGCTATTTTTTATCCACATTTTAGAGAACTACAAACCTTTTAATCTGCTCTAGAGACCCCAAAGGGTTCTCTTTATGATGAAAGAGCTCTTCACTATTATTTTACTTAATAATCAAAGGCTCATGTTTATGACTCTTTTAATGTTCTCAGCAGCTTTAAAACTAATACAATAATTTGTATTTATTTTAACAATTAAAAAAAGTGAGAATATTTTACTTGGAATTAATTAATTAATTCTGCACCACTGGACGCTTTGGGGCTTTAGACGTTTTAGTAGACCAAAATGAATAAATAAAAAGGCTAAATAACTAAGCTCTCACTATGGGGAAGGAATAAAAATTAGTTTTAAGGAGATTTTTAGGGACTTTTTAAGACTTAAAAAGGGGGTGTTATTCATTCCACAGTTTAGAGGCTATGGCTGGGAAAGCTCGATCCCCCCTGTTTTTAAGTCTAGTCACTGGGACAGGGAGGATTAGCATGTCAGCAGATCTCAGCAACCTTAAAGGTCATGAAAATAAGATGTTAAGGGATCAGGAAGATCCGATGGAGCCAACCCATAAAGGGATTTAAAAATGTAACATAACATCCTAAAAATCACACAAGGGAGATCTGATCCACCTCACGGGTTCTGGTAAGTAGGACCAACTGAAGGTGTGTAAGGGAGGCCTGATTTACACCAAAGTAAATGACATTACAATACTCAAGTCAAATTGTGATTAAAACATGCACAAGTTGACCTTGGAAAGAAGCCTCAGTTGGTAAAAACCTCCTTTCACAACAGAATTAATGTGTTTGTTCAGTCACAGTCCATTAACACTCCAAGGTTATTAACAATGGGCTCGGGTCCAATTTCAGAGCGCTGCTGGAACAACTGGCTCTAAATATCATGACCTATGCACCTTTTTAAAAAAATAGAAAATATGAGATATGGTTTCTTCTTGTATTGCTTTATTGTAATCCTTTATCAGGCTCTATCTGTCTGCCTTAATTAACTGATTGATAAGAATATAAAGAACAGTGAGGAGCTGCTGCCCTAATACTTTAAATAAACCCCCTTTGCATGCCCATGCAAATTCAGCTCCTACATTTAAATGAGCTTGTCCTACTCATGTTCGAATGTTTTTATTTTTAATGGAACGAAGGAAAGTACACCAAGTGGATGTGAGCAAGGGGTGCACTGTTCAGACTTTCTGTATGTCTCACAGCTGCAGTCACAGGTACCTTTGCTGATCTGGAAACTAAAATAGTAAATAATGACCTTCAGCAGCAGTGAAATGGCACTTTCACGACCATCCACATGTAACTGAAACAATGCAACAGTCAGAAAAATACTTATATAAATAAATGCATTTTTACTTCCTGTAATTTTTTTCTTTATTTAATTTATTATTATTATTATTATTATTATTATTATTATTATTATTATTATTATTATTATTATTATTTTATTTTATTTTTACTTTTTTTTTTTTTTTTTATTTTTTTTATTATTATTATTATTATTATTATTATTATTATTATTATTATTATTATTATTATTATTATTATTATTTCTGTAGCCTACCAGCAGAGGTGCGCTCTCTCTCTCTCTGGCTCAGTGTCAGTTCCACATCCTGAGCTCAGTCACCACAGATCCTCTCAGATCAAAATAACCCGCTCTGTTAATCCACTCTACTCAGTGTGCCTGTAACCTACAGAGCTGCTGCAGGGCCGTCCCGGGACAATCAGATATCATTACACTTTTACTAAATTCTCATTCATCCAAAGCAGACGGAAACCAGAGAAATTAAGTTTCTGTCAAGTTAAGTTTCAAGCCTTTTTTTTTTTTTTTTTTTAAAAAAAAAGAAGAAAGAAGCA
>VUQG01009771.1:2945-17907 GCA_015106755.1 Etia nguti | reverse complement strand
TAATTTTTTAAAATAAAATATAAGGCTCGGAATTACTTATTATTATTATTATTATTATTATTATTATTATTATTATTATTATTATTATTATTATTATTATTATTAATTTATGCACAGTCATGTGTGAAGTTGTTATCTGAAAAACTGTGTGATGTCTATAACAGTGACACTACACACAGTGCTTGTATTGGTAAAAGGACAGATGAGTAACAGAACATCCATACGTCCGTCATGCACATCTAAATAGTGAATATGTAAAAAAAATAAAAATAAATAAAGATGTAAAAAGTCAAGATGAATCCATTTCAAAAATACAGTCGATTTATAATGTAATATAAGGAAATAGTGTTCGCAGATTTAGCATCAATTTAATATGATGCACCTTGTTAAGCAAAGAAAAAAGTAACATGCAGTACGTAGTGATAGCAACAGCAGATTACTCTCCAGTGCCATCTTGCTATCCATGGTAACATCAGGTGTAAACAAAGGCAAACCCCCAAGCTACTGGGTGACATCACAATGGCAACTTCCATCTTTTATATACGGTATATGGTTATTTTTTTTTTTCTAAATATCTGTAGTAATAACTGAATCATAGTAAATCATCGAGTCGAAAGCTTAAACCAACAAATTAAATGATCCATTTAATGTTTTCATTTACGTTTTCTTAAACCACTGATGGATACTTGACTCCAGGCACGTTAAGAGTCACAAATCATAGCAGCTACAAACACATCTCAACTTTTAGTAGTCCTTTAAAACAGGATTTTTATTATTATTATTTTTTTTTGTAGTGTGTGCTGCTTACTCTCATTATTAATGTGTTTGTATATTGTATTTTCTCACTTTGTAGCATTATTCCTAAATGCCACACAGGTTTTGCTCTAAAGCAGTCCTGAGAAGCTCGCAGCACCTAGATCCAAGCTGATGCAGTGTGTACGCAGTGTTCCCATCTGATTCATTTACAAGGAACATGTGAGTGTCACTCGCAGGACACAAAGAAAAGTACATGAAGATAATGGCCCGAGAGTACACATGCTGTTATTTTAGTCTGAAAATGATCAAAATGTATCTGAAATTTTGACACAAATCAGAGTGCGCACCATAAAATATGATCCCCAATTAAAAACTTTATGAATGCTCAAATATCAATAACAGTACAAAATGCCAGCTGCACATCTGCTTTTTCTCTCTTTAGATAGGCTCTCCCAATTCTTGGGATATTTTTACAATCAAAATCAAATGAGTAATTTAAAATCTAAAAATATGATAAATATATGTCTTAAGGGAGTTGATTCATTAAACTACTTAGATATTTCGATTTAAAATACCTATTATGGTTGCTAACACCTGGTAGTCCCCATTAAAATCTTCTGTCCAGCTTTACTTATTAAAGAAAATAACTATATATTCCCTGCTCCCCCTAAATGTTGAGTTATTCCTTTAAGCAGTTTTTATTATGTGTGTCTCTGATCCTCCACATTTTTGCTTCTGATTGCTTCATACTTCTTGTGACTTGGACTGGATGACCACGGGAGCGATCTCAGGTAAACAGCAGGGTTTTCCACAGTAAACATTGATTATGGACCCCAGAGGGCCTCGGTTGCCAGGGCTAATCTTGGCCTTTAAGCTGTGGGTCACTAAGTGTTCATTCGAGAGTGAATCATTCTTCTGTGGAAAATCAAAGTGGTTGCTGCTGCGCCGGCAGTCTGTCATGCTGGTTTTGCAGAGTCGGTGGAGATATCACATTATGAGACCACACATGCAGCACGCCACGCAGCAACAGGTCAGAGATGGAACTTGTTTAAACTAATACTCCAAATATCCTTTGTGACAAACAAAGCCAACGGGACACTTTGAGGTGAGATTAATGGAAACCTGTGAACGTGTGTGGAGATGCAATGGTGCCAGCAGAACTCGGCTTCCACGTTGTAAATACAAGTAGTCATCAATCCTCGGCTCCTCTTACATCCAAGAGCTGTCTGGGTTTCTTTCTGGAAACAAACACATAAAGTCTTCTTTAATAAATGCTCCATCTGTGGGTCTTTTAAAGTTTCGTGAAGGAGTTCCTCTAGAGCGAAAACACTGAATCTGCAGGTGTTTTCCAAAACAACCATTCGGAGAGCAAACGATTGGGGCATTTTATCATTTGCCCTCTCAGCATTAATATATTGATAAAGCTTTATATTGTTAGCATAACTTAAATTGCAGTTGTTGCTTACAGGGAGGAAGACACAAAAGTTCATGACTTGCCTCAGCTCTGTGGAGCATTTTAGCTTCTCTCTTAATCCTGTTGTTTTGCTTTTATGATTTACTCATCAGATTGAGTCTTATTTTTTACGTCAGCATCATTTCCTGTTGCAACAGGCGACTGCTTTCAGCCAAAATATCTCGAAATAACTCAAACTCTCAAACACCAAATCTCAGTCAGACAGTTAAAGTCCTGCTGGCAAAGCCAGGGGAACATCTAGCCACAAAGAGACTGATGTTTTTTTTTCATATTAAGAATCAGTGCACACAAAAATATAGTTAAAAAAAACAAACCCTGTGAGTATCGGGCTTACATGTTATCCACAGAGGAAAGAAAGTACTTA
The DNA here is from genome assembly GCA_015106755.1 of Etia nguti. NCBI lineage: Eukaryota > Metazoa > Chordata > Actinopteri > Cichliformes > Cichlidae > Etia > Etia nguti. Next base: position 15,313 of record VUQG01009771.1, on the reverse strand, counting down.
AGGTGCATCTGAATGTGTTTCATGTGCGTGGGAAAAATATGCTGCATGGCATATTGTATTAACATTGAGGAAATATGTCAGAGTGAATAAAAGCAGGTTTAAGGCGTGCTGATTCAAATACTTGTTAAGATTAAAGAAAGATATTAGGATATTAGTCTAATATGCCAATGTATCATATAACCAAAGCCGACAGCAAAAACAAAGCAGTAGATCTCACTGTGAACTTATAATGGTATCTTCTGTTGTCTCTGAGTGTGGGATGTGTAATTCTTGAATACTATTTGTGAAGGGAACAGGCTTCAAGAAAGCCAAGAAAATAAATATTATTTACTGACATACGCTAAATACTACATGTGAATAAAATAAATCTTGGTTAGGGTCAAAGTGATGTTTAACAGAAACATACAAAACACCAGATGAAACCTAAAAATACCCAAAGTGCATGGGTGCATTAAAAACAAGTTGATTTTCAAATAAGTTGAAGTTTGAAAAACATCTTTGAGAAAATGAAAACACACCATTGTATAATTCTGAGGTTTTACACATCAGGATGTGATATATATATAAAAAAAACCCATCTGGTTCTCAGTATGTCTTCAGATTTGGTAAACATAACCTCAGATGAACATAATACATGGCATATTAAACTGTGTCATTATTTATTTAACAAAATGCAAGAAAAAACGCAAAAAGCACACCCCTGATTCAGTAGCTTGCAGAACCATCTTTAGCGGCAATAACTGTATGATTTTTGTCATTTGCCATACCATTGTGGAGAGATGTTGGTCCAGGAATTGTCTTCTTTACAGTTTTGCTTCAGTTCATTGAGGTTTGCAGGAATTTCAGTATTTCAGTCATGTCTCGACTTTGACTGGGCGACAGCAATGCTTGGACTCCTTGCTGCTGTCCTCAGGATCATCATCCTGTTGCATGAACCATTTTCAGCCAGGGCTTAGCTGTCAGACTGCTGGCCTCATATTTGACTCTAGAATACTTTGGTACACACAGGAATTTCTGGTTGACTCGGGGACTTCAAGGTGCTCGGGTCCTGTGGCTGCAAAACAAGTCCAAATCATCACCCCTCCACCACCGTGCTTCACAGCTGCCGTGAGGTGTTTGTGCTGATACGCTGTGTTTGGTTTTCTCTGAACATGGTGCTGTGCATATGGACAGACATCTCCACTTTAGTCTCATGTGTCTAAAGGACATTGTCCCAGAAGTCTTGTAGTTTGTTCAGATGCAACTCTTCCAAACGAGCCATGCTTTTCCAGTCTTTTTCTGATTGTACTGTCATGAACTTTAACATACTAACTGAGGCCTGCAGAGTCTGAGTGTCAGTGTCTCTGAGCACTGCACAGTGTGGCCTTTGGGTGGATTTGCTGGGACATCCACTCCTGGGGAAAATGTCCGGCTGCCCTGAATGTTTTTTCCACTTGTGAATAAACTTTCTCGTTGTTGAATGACGCACTTCAAATTGTTTGGAACTGGCCTTCTCAGATTGACGGCACAGTTACTTTCTTAAGATCATTGCTGAGGTCTTTCCTCCTTAGCGATGTGTTAACACACCTGAATGCTACAAACTAACAAACTGTCGAAAATTCTGCTTTTATAAAAAACGGTTGTTGATGTTTGACTGCGTTGGATTAGGAGCATCTGGCTGCTACTTACCTTCCTAAGCTATGCAAGCAGTGAGGGTGTATTTAGTTTTCCACGCACTGCTCCTGCACTTTGTCTTAGTTTTCGGTAAATAAAAAAAGACATTTGCAATATGTCGTGCGTTGATATTTGTCCAATGTTCCATTGACCTCTTTTTAAGACTTGCCAAAGAACAAATGAATTTTTTATTATGTCCTGATATGTAAACCCTTAGAATTGAAAGATGGTGTTCTTTCTTTTTACCGTGACTGTAAAAGTTGGTTATTGGTAGCTTTGTTTCCCCCCTTCCAGAAACAGTGTTTGTTCAGTTATAACTCAGTGAGGTTTGTGCGATTGTTTCACATGTTCTCCGGGAGCTCTGGTTAAGTGTGAGGTGAAGCTGTGGCCACTCTGAGAATAATCAAAATGGGAAATTTGATTTTCCCCTGTTAATATGAAAGTCGCCCGAGGGTGTGTGAATTTAATAGAACGCGTTGACCACCGCAGCGGTTAACTAGTGCTGCAGCAAGGACTTTAATTTGATCTCACAGTACCCGAAATTGCATTTTCTCTGATAGGTGTGATTTTCAAAGTAGAATGTAGAGCCACAGGTATTTTGAAAAGTGGAGTGAACAAAGTTAATAGATAAAAGTATTTTTAGTCATGCAGCGAACGGTGTGCTCCTAGCAACTTCTGTTCACATCACTGCGTGCGTCAGCGGTGGCTGCTGAATATGTCATCAAAGCAAATACGCAGTTAATTGCTTGTCCTATGTTCCTCATAATGCTTCATCCATTTTAATCACCGTGTCATATTTACTTTCTGCACTGTCAGCTGCACTGTGAAGCTACTGAGCCATCCTGCAAAGAATTACATGTGCTCAGGGATGTTTTCTCATTTCAAAACGGCAGCGAAAGCCAGCCACTGCTGTGAGAGAAGAATGTTTTAACAGATATTTTCTCAAAAAAACAAAACGGCGCTGCATGTTTAGTACTTTTCAGCTTTGGTCAGAATAGTCTTTAGGAAGGTTTTGTAAAAGTTTATTTTGCACAGATTCGACCTCCCGTGCCACTCCCGACCTTTTACCCTCTCTTTACGCCTTCAGATTGCAAAGTAACGAGCAAAACTGAAGTGCTTTTAATAGCGATAAAGCCCTGAGGTAATTTCGTAATATAGTGTATGTACTGTACACAGCCTGCATAAATGCAAGAATAAAACAAAACAAAATGTGTCTTTAGCCCATGCGATGGTTTTGTCCCTCTCCTCCACCGAATGCGATTTCTCAATCCACCTGGATCTCCTGGGCATCAGCTCATTTCGGTTAGACCTGGAGGAATGCAAGTGAATCAAGTCTGTCATCCCCAGTTATGAGTTACGTTATGATTGTATTAATGTTCTGCTCCCAGAAGATTAAAAAATGTGCTTCAATCTTGTCTACTGAAAAAGTCCTAAAAAACAACAAATAATGTTTTGTATTCACCCCAGCACAAGAGCAAGATAACATGTTTTCATCAACGTTCAGACAAAGGTCAGACAAAAACCTCTCCCTTAGAGACAGGATCAGGAGTTCGGTCATTCGAGAGGGGCTCTGAGCTGCTACTCCTCCACAATGGCAGGAGTAGGAGGAAGAGGTGGTTCGGGCATCCGACGAGGATGGTTGCCTCGTGGGTGAGGTGTTCTAGGCACGTCCTATTGGGTTTAGACCCAGGACACACTGGAGACATTATATGTCTCGGCTGGCCTGAGAAGGCCTCGATGTTCTCCCAGGTAAAATGGAGGAGGTGACTGGGGAGAGGTAGACCGAGCCCTGCATAAAAGATGAATGGATGGATGGGTGTTTTCATCAATATTAGAAATTTGGAGAATGGCTTTCATTTAATGAGTGACCACTGGATACAGTACGAACAGTGTGGATCACAGCAAGGGGCTTAATCTTATTATGTTTCTTTATCCTTGTCTTTTGTCCATGTTATCGCACCTTGGAGAAAACTGATCCAGGCAGCGGACACTGAGTTGTCCTGAGAGTCTGTCACCTGAAGGTGTCAAATGTAGTGCCGAGACAGGAGGCCCAAGCAACCCCGATGAAATGTCTCATGTACAGAACTACCCCCTTTCACACCTCCCCGCTCTGCTGTGCAGAGGACTTGTTTACCTCTCGCTCAGGTTACACTTGTGGTGAGTCTTGTGAAACCAAAGAGATGACTTGGAATTCTATGCTTTGACCCCAGTGTGAAAGAGGCTGTTCACATGATTGGTTTCTTTCTTTCTTTTCCTTCCTTCCTCTCCCTGTTCTCAGTAGTCTCTGACAGACTTTTTCTGGTAATAAAATAAAATGTAAATATCTGCAATAACTAATGCATTTTTCACAGAAATCTTCCTATCAATACACCGGCTGCACGTTGTGCATGGTATCATATTTCAGCTCGCGCTCCTCAAACTGGGTTTACCACTTAGGTGTATAACCCGACCTTGAATGGTGGGAATTTGAGCCCGAGCTGACACAAAGGAAACAGAGCACATATCATTCAGAAACACAGCGGCCTCTGAACAAAGGCTTATTACAGCATGTTTACAACATAATAAACAATCTGCCAGTGAGCGCACAGTAGCAGATAAATGAGCAGCAGATTAAACATTTTTAAGGTCCATATGACTACACCTGTAAAAACAACAATAACAGCACCTGGCAGCTACTTCAAAGACAAATGAAAACAGATGGACAGCTTTGAATATATGTCAATGTGTACACGATGTACTATATCCACGGCGGAAACATCAAAAAGTCAACGGTTTTCAGGTCAAGCAGTACTCTCTGAAAGAAAGCAGTGATGTAACAATAAGCATTACACTGTCTGATATAACTGCATTTAATCTGATTTAAAAACTGCAGATAAAATTTTGGGCTAAACACTATAAAATGGGCAAATTCCTCATATTCCACAGCATTGGACAACAAACTTCATGCAGCACAAGTTGAATTTTTTTGGTCAGCTTTGGCTTCATTGAGGTTTTTGGCTGCCGGGATCCAATTCCTCAACATGCTATGATTTCCTCGGATCTTATGGACCTCATTTAGACTTCTGCGGTGATGCAAATCAAGCTGAAATGGTTATTATTCTGTTGCTTAGAAAACGGGAACTTGTAAAATCACTGGAAGAAAAATAGAACCCTCCAGGCTGCAACTCTAATAATTGTTTGCTAAACACAAAAGTAGGCAAGTACACTAAAGCAGGGGATGGAGATGAGAGAGTCAGATGGTGTAAAATATAAGGCTAGTGGCGAAAAAGTTGTTAGCTTAGCATAAGGAATGAATTTCTGGAGAAAGAGCTTTCCATTACCAGAAGCTTATTGATCTTATTAACTGGTAACCATGTTGTTTCTCATTTCAGTCCACAAAAGATTTCAGCGTAATGATGGCAATTTACCCTGAGTCTTTAGTCAGAGACAGATTGAATGTTTCCTATTCTCTATGCTGAAGGCAGTATTCCCCCTGCTGTATATTAATTGTTTCCATAGATCAAAGGCCAACGGGGAATTGAGGGACATCTACACTTTTGGATTCAGTTAGCTTTAGAGTCAAGTTAGGTGTCTCTCCTGTTCCCATCTCCAAGCTTGCAAACTGCGATGCATATTTCATAGCATATCTCATCTGCAGATGTTTGCGTGTTATAATGATAAAAGCCAGCTTCAATAGTATTTGCTACTTTTATGATCATTATAGAAGATGAAAAAAGCGGATTATTTCGGCTGCTCCCTTGTTCACAGGGGGTCGCCACAGCAGGCAGCTCCACATATTTGATTTGACAGATTTTTCCTGACACAAGACCAAAGAGGTTTATTTCTGCTAGTGAGGATAAAACCAGGGATCTGTTGCTTGTTATAAATATGTACACCACTACATTATGGACCAACTTTTGTGATCCTACTTATGGCAATACAAATATATATATCAATGCATATGAGCTCATGCTTTTTAGAAGCCAGTGTCGCATGAATGCTGTTGCACTGGATGAAGACGTGCAATAGCATGAGCACCAAAGCATGAGCTTGCAAAGACAATTGCTGACAACAGCTGGAGCGGTGAAATTAAAAGCGAGCCAGACTAAGTAGAAGAAGCAATGGCCTTGTGATACAGTCATATCTCAGTTGCATAATCAAATCTTATAGTGAATAAAATGTCAATGAGTGCGATAAGGTTCAAGGTTCAAGGTTCTTTATTCGTCATATGCATAGTTATACAAGTATAACACACAGTGAAATGTAGTCTGACACGCTCCTCGACTTGTGCAAAAAGGGGGGAGGGGAAAGGGATATTATGTATTATATACACTAGGTGAATGTGCAATGTGCAGTAGTAGCATTGTATGCAGCAAGCAGGTGAATTCTGTACATTAAGTGAATTAAATAAGAATAGACAATCTGACTATTTTACAAAATAGACAATATGAACATATTTAAAATTAAAGGAATTTGAAATGTACATTATAAACGAAGTGTTACGAGTGCTATGACTCATATATATATATATTTATATATATGACTCAGCTAGTTATTCAAATCTACTCAATCTGTTACGTTGGGTGTGCGTTGAAGTATACCGTGTTGTGACCTGTGACACATCAGAGTAGTACAAAGATTACCACCCCATGTGGGTCCACCTTTAAAGATGTTACTGATAATAAAGTAATGAAGTGGTAATAAAGTCAGAAACTGCATTCATTTTTTTACCTCAAAACAAGTCGACAAAGAAAACACAGTGGCATTTGTTGAGTGTGCAGTACTCCAAGTACTGAAGCATCAAACGCTTTAGTGGATGATTAAAAACAGAACATCTGCTCCGAGCGAATGACACTCCCATTTTTTTCATGTTTTGCACCAGCATTCCTGAAACTAAGCGCACATACACAGTGTATTTGATAGTTGTCAGACACAAACCGAACCACGTAAATTTCCCACTGAGCCCCGCAGAGAGGGAGACACTGCGCTGCTGGGCTATAGTTTTTTCCAGAGTGGCAGTTAAAACATTTGGAGCAACGTTATGCAAATATGTTAGGTTGTAATAACCTCCTTAAAAATAATTTTGATGGCACATTGGCACGTAATAGGAAGCGTGGCTCAGCTTTCTTCCCTTTCCAACTGCCCTCTTAACATCTGGTCTCACTCTGTGCATCTGTGGAGAAGGTACGATTTCCCCTGCAAAAGTCCATTACACATCACAGCACTGCATCACCTACCACTTGCTGTGTGTTATGCTGTTACTAGTGCAGATAAAATATGGATTCAGCCTCCAGCCTGGGTTTGAAAAGTGAAGCCAATGCATGAAATACTCTTAACTAGGATTCTTTCTAATGGCCCTTAGGGGGCAAGTTTTGTGGTTATGCAATGACTGAATGATAAATTGCAATAACACACACATCATTTATCCTAAAACTTGAGAAATATCTCAAGCAGACCATGAAGCGCAATCTGTAGCAAACTAGCCTAATTAAATGAAAATGATTGCTTTTCTGTTGACCTCAGTAAACATTTGCCTAATTAGTTTACGCTTCTCTAAAATCTCTGTTTACAAAGAATTAGGTTTCTCAGGTAAATTGTGAGAACAGAGTATACTTTAGAGCTTGGCTACCTTATGACTGAAACATAAGGCCCTGAGGCCAGAATTGCCCTGCCAAAGACTCCAATCCCACCCACTGGAAAATGTGAAGGAGGACATAGATCTTGTACTTCTGAAGGTCTCCCCCATGGCCATTCATACTCCACTGAAGTAATTAAGTAATAGATAAACAGTTGGATACACAAAAGTTGCTGTTTGTTTTTTGTTTTTTTACTATAAACTATTTCTGTAGATATATTTCCTTTAATTCATCTCTCTATTGTGTAGAGAAACTGAGACGTACTGTTGAAATTGCACTTCTTTTTTTTTCTATGACGATATCTCAGGGATCCAATGTGCAGTTAAACTTCTTTACACTGACAGAAACGTGGAGTTTCACTGTTCTGACCCACTTAAGGTCAAAGTAGCCTGCGATGTAAATGAGTTTGACATTTCCGATTTAGGGAGTTTGCTGTTTGGTTGTGTTAGTAATTGGGCCATATTCGGTTTTTAGCCTGTTTTCCCCTAACCAAAATTAGCATAACAGTTGGTATCAAAGTCTATTGTGGCTATTGTGGGGGAGGCCTTCAGAAGCACAAGATTGTGGCTACAGCTTGATAACCAAGCAAGCCAACAAACACTAGCACCATTCTTTCTTCCAGTGATGGTTATAATAATAATGTTTACTTTATTGATCCCCTTGGGGAAATTCCTCTCTGCATTTAACCCATTCACTCAGTGAAGCAGTGGGCAGCCATTGGGCGCCCGGGGAGCAGTGTGTGGGGACGGTACCTTGCTCAGGGGTAGTCGTTCAGTGGATTCAAACCCCCGACCTTGCGATCATGGGGCCACCACTCTACCTACTGAGCTATCCCTGCCCCGGGGATATATACCATTTATACCATTTCAAAACACTAAGATGGCGATGCCCAAACTCGAAGTGTGTGCGATTGCACGAGTCTGAGGTTTGGCACAACTTCTCGACTAAGCCATGCTAGCGAAGTTCAGATTTAAATGCTAGCTGTTTCATTATTAAGCAAGCTTTAGCTTTGCTTACATGAAAATAAGCTAACTTTATCAATTAATTTAAGCTATATAACACTAAGCTGCTTGTTGTTGTTCACAAAAAAGATTGCTTGTTCACACTGGTAGGATTTGTGTTTGGGCCCCCACCACGCAATCCTGAATTGGATAAGGGGATAAGAAAATGGATTTATTTTCTATTTTCCTGAGAAATTGTGTTTTTGAAGCTTTGACTTCTTGAACTCAGAGCCCACTAGAATTAAATGCACCACAATCCCTAAATGATCAGCAAGGCCACTTGTTGCCTCTAGTCAGAAAAAGTTATGTATATCGCTTTAATGTTGTTATCTCTCTGAAATTAAGGGTTGCACATTGACCACATTGTTTTTTTTAATACCTCCACTGCAGAAACAGCATTGTACTCTTTGTTCCCTCACCTGTTTTCATTGGATAGATGTTTTCCTATTATTATGTGTCATAAATCATAAGCTGTTGAAGAGAGAAAGGGGGGGGGGGACTCATATTCCAAACATGCTTTAACAAAAAGAGTCTCTGCAGCTGTTCTCTTACGAGTTGGCACTGCAGCCAGAGAAGGAAGAAAAATATCCCACAGTAAAATCCTGCAGATGTTTTTTTTTTCTTGTTATATATATAATTTTTGTTGTTGTTGTTCTTTAACCACAAGTAGTCTGAAAAATAACTCTCAGATTACACATTGATCGATATTGGCAGGGGTAATTAAACAACAGCTCTAACAGTGCACTTGTCCACAATGTGCATGCTTTTAGGCTGTTATCCTGGATATATTCAGTGACAAGATACTCGATAACCTGCATGTTGCCAGCATGCAGAAATGTTGTAAGTTCATGTTCACGCAAGGTCCAGGGCACAGCTGTAGCATAAACATGCATGTAACGCTTTCCGTCTAGTTACCAACAGGCATTAGAAGCTGACAGTGAATTTCACTGGAAACGAGAACAAGGGCGGGGCTGTTAGCAACGTAACATACAAGTGGAAATGTCCAACATGTCAAAACATATTATTTGGTAATTACAGTAATTGTAGTTTTCTCTGTATTTATACTCTGTAGTTACTAGAATAATTCATTCATTTATAACTGAAACATTTTCTTTTTAAAAATGGTCTTTATTATTATTTCTATTATTATTATTATTATTATTATTATTATTATTATTATTATGTACTTAAATTGTTTTTGTTGTGTTTTTTGCTGGGAGAGTAATGTGCTTACTTTCAAGACAGGACTGAGGGAAGCACAATTTCTCTTAAAAAACCCAAGTTTGTTCTGCAGGATGAAGACAACAGGAAATAATGTCCCTCTGTATAAATATTTCCACTAATCCTGGGATAAAGATATATGAACACCATTTTATTCACAAGTTCTCTCTGTTTGGCTGTACATTTTGTAAAATACAAAAACTGTTTTGATAAATCATCTCAGTCGGTTGGGACTTGCTAATCCTGTCTGACATACACTTGACGGTCCTCGGTGAACTGCAATGTGTGCACTTGCATTTCAAGGTCACGTGTTCAACGTGTACTTTATATATTTAGCTCATTTCCTGCTGGTCTGCTATAGTAACTGAATCCTGCACACCTAAACAATAAAACAACAACAACCAAAAAACAGTCCACTGAAAAATCCAGTCCCTCAGTCGCACACTCAATTGAAAAGAAATCAGATTTATGGTAATTAAGAAATCTCAACATACATCACCTTGTTTTCGTGTCATCAATATGATAACACAAGCATTGCAATTACTTACAAAAGAAATGTCCCTGAAGTGGCCCAGATGACAATGGAAATGTTTCTATAGTACACAAAACACATGAACCCAGCCGGGGTTCCTAACAGTTTCCAACATCCCAAAAGTCACAAAACAATAGTCTGTGTGTTTCCTGGAAACATTTCCATTTTTGTCAGCGCTACTGTCAGTACCTTTGTGTATTTGCTCGTTTTGTCTTGCAGCTTGTCTGTTGTCAAACAGCTGAGATCGTTTGTCATTTGCACGTGTTTTCTTAAGCTGCAGAGCGCTGAGCTCCTCCTGGCAATGTATTATATCACTGCGGCTCTTTCACTGAGATTTAAACCCAAAGCAGAAGGGAAAACAACGAAGAAACGCTGGAACATAGTTTTGGTGTGTTCACTGTGAATTTGGTGACTTTGTTCCGACGTCAAATGTGTGATTTAAGTTTGGCAATGCAAATGAACCACTAGTAACATGTGAATATTTAAATGAGGCTACACCATCGTACAATCTTTGCTCACTTGGAGTAAAGTATACAAAACGAAATGGTGTTCTGTAAAATTTTAGGACTTGTGTAGTGTGGTGCAGTAGTTCTCCTGGTGGCTTTAACAATTTTCATGCAGCTCCTTTAAAGAAACAAAAACCTGTTGTAATGCTGGTATGTGAGTTTCACAATGAAGTGAAATATGAGCTGTATAACCTGTGTAAATATCTTCAAAGCTCTGCGTTCCCACTGCACGTTTTTCATTGGTATTTTCAGCCAACTGCAACAACTCCTATGAAGGACGGTACTTTTTCACTGACTCAACAGCGTGGAACGTGATGAACCTCTTGCGTCTTTAGAGGTCATGAGTAATTGTATCTAATTCATACATCACATCCATATTAACTGTTAATCAATTTGTTGGTCACATGGAAGGACCCTCAGTGTCTGTGCAGCTGGAGTTCAGACTGCAACCAACAACATCAGCTCCTAAATCTTTTTAAGTCTTATCTCCCAGCCTCATCTATATGAAATCTATCACCAGTAATATAATATATAAGATTCTACATCATATTGGATAATGAGCTACGTCATTTTAACGTTACTAGGACATGATATTAATCCATGAAAAAACTCTGAAGCCAAATTCTCCATATGAACAGGAGTAAATATTTTATATGAATGAATCACTGAAGACAAACTGCTGCATGTCTCAAAGGAGGCCACCTCTCAGCTACACACAAATAAGGGCGTGTTCATTTACACCCAGCTGAACTGTTCAGGGAGCCGGTACAACAAAAACGTCTCAACAATATCATGCAGGGAATACAATCCATCTTTTGAAAAGCTTTTACTTTTTTCCCAAAGGAAGTGAATAAAGTGTGCAGGTGGTGTGTTGGGTTTGAGGTGGATTCTGGAACAAAGTGCATGATGAAAAGTATTCCGGTTTACACCCGATACAGTCCATTATAACACAACTGCAAACTACAGACTCACTGGATAAGATATAAGCTGTTACTATCAACTACTTGGTGTCATATGAAACATTCTGATTGAAGTATTACAGGTTTTACTTGATATTAAAGGTAAGAATGGCCTCATGTTAGAATTTTTCTTAACAAAACTCCAAATAAGGGCACAGATGAACAAGTCCATAAATGTAGAACGTATTCGCACTCACCTGCTATATGATCCTTCTTGAATATTAAAATAAAAACTGCAACAGTTTTACCGAATCCACGAGAATTTCAGCCAGAGTGATTTTTATTATCAGCTTTTGTTCTGTAGCCCCTCATTAGCATTTTACAGTACTGTGCGAGCCACCTCTTATTTCTTTAAATTTTGCTTCAAAGGATCCATAAAATTTTTAAAGTGGGCTCAAGCAATATTTCTCCAGCCTGATAGAAGGTGTTCCAACATTTCTCTTTGGACATTGGCCGATTTGTCACTCATTTTCAGTTCAGTCCTTGATTACCTGATTATTTTCAGAGGGTTTTGTTTGTTTGTTTGTTTATGTGATATTGATGGATCATTCAAGCCACCCCCCCCCACACACACACCTTACTCAGTGGATGAACCAGTGTTGTGTCTACACATAACAACAATCTTAGCAAAGACCTTATTTTACATTTCTAGGCTTTTTGTTAGACGTACCAGCCAAAGCACCATGAACTGATTCCCAAGAGCCATTAGCTGACAACTGGTGATATTTAAGCATGGAGTCCTTAAAATTTTGAGCTAACTGGACAAGTTTAGTACAGAAGAAAAAGTGTCAGTCTTACAGCATATCTACATACAATATCAATATCTACAGCAGAGGAACAGGGTCTCCAAGTTAAGAAAAAAAAAAAAAAAAAACAAACGA
>VUQG01009768.1:26346-47078 GCA_015106755.1 Etia nguti | reverse complement strand
GCGGTCTTTCACTGCTCAGGTTAAACATGATATATAAGTCACTTAGATAACTTAAAAATGTTATTGTTTGGCTTTTTTCAGTGTTTTATTTGTTCCTGAGTAAATCGGTTTGGCTGAGATTAAAGTTGTAGTTTTCACACAGCTGATTAAACGTCACACAGAAAACTGATTAAATAGAAGTGTGAGATGGTCGAGAGTTTACTCCAGTGTCCTGTTATATTTTAGATAGCAAGGAGCAGACGGCTGAGTTTATTAAACTCCACCGAGACAATCTGCAAATTTCATTAAAAGTTTAATAAACTATCATCTTGTCTTTATTTTTGGTTAGCACATACCTTAAACACTTCAAGCTGTAAGCTAATGATAGTTATATAAGAGCAGATGCATGCTGGTGCAGAAAGCTGTACGTTTTACATCCAGTGGATACATGATCTGATTAATCAACTAATTGCAAAAATAATCGGTGACTAGTCGACTATCAAAATAATCGTTTGTGGCAGCCCTACTACGATGTATGAGCAGTCCAAGGAGTCTGAGCTGAAGTTTTAATAAAACTGCAATATTTTAGTAGTCTGTCAATTACCTCTAATTAGCTGCTATGCCACTAGCTAGTTAGCGTTCCACCCTCTGGCTGACATGTGGTCACCATGAAAACAACACAGCAGTGGCCAAACCAATAACTCTGAGGTTTCAAATATTGAGAAGGTTTCATGGGGGGCATCTTTTACTGTTCTTTTAAATGTTAAATTTTAATATTATCAATTTACTCATCTTAGGTTTGTGTTCTTCCATATTATTTTAAATATATATTTTTTGGGACTTAATAATAGCTTTAACTGTATTTACATAATATGTCACAACAAAGGGAAAATACATACAATCTTTAAGTAAAGAAATTATATATTTTGACTTTGAGTTCCTTATCTTTTAACATCGCCAATGACAACGCAGTGACATAATGCCAACAAGATACAGGGTTTTAAAAGCAGATTTAAAAAAAGCTCACTTGTTTTTCTGTTCAGGGATGTTTATGTAAAGATTAGATTCCAGCCTGTAGCAATGTAGCACTAAAGTAAAAGGTCAGTGATTAAAACAGAGGGGAGTGAGATGAAGGGATGACCACCCCAAACCATGCTTCTAGAGCAGAGGGTTAGACCAGATTAGCAACAAGCGACTAAACCTATGGTGAGGGCTCTGTAAGGAAAAGGTGTGAAGACATCCTGGGAACCACACTGCTAGTACATTGGTGTGTGTGACAAGACAAATTTGAAATAATTAATTTGAAAAAAAAAAAGAAGCTCCTGGATCGCTCATAACAAATGCGCTCTGCATGCTGATCTCTATCCTGGCAGATAACTACCAAGACTTCAAACATTTCACGCCAGTCGGCACTTCTTACAGCTTGCTAGCAGTCAGTTAAGTTAACTATCAGGGGGCAAAATGATAAGCTGGAGTGACCTTAGGGCACGATCGCCAGCTGTTGAATGATGGCAAATGTTTCTAAGAAGGTCAAACCTTCAGAGTTAAAGCACTGCTAGCTGTGACAGGCTGTAGAGGCACTGCTATTATATAAATGGGATATGAAGCAGGGCAGACAACTGAACTTGAAAGCCTCGGACGACATCATGCGCAGACTTAATAATCGGTGCTTCGCTTTACCCTGTCGGATCTGTGAGAAGAGGTAGGGCTCTCACCTTCTGATTACGAGGCAGGTCGTGGACTCTGGCTGGCGGTGAGTAATTGAGCACCAGCCTCTGGAACTCGAGCAAGTTGAACAGAGACTTGAGGTTGAAGAAGGATGAAGAAAGATGAGTGAAATCTTACATACAGGAAGGTATGTAGTTCTGATGACAAATCTGCAACATCTGTGTGACGCTGTCATATCAATATGCACCAAAATCTCTGAGGACCGTTTCCAGCATATAGTTGAATTTATACCACAAAGAATTAAAGAAGCTATGAAGCCAAAAGGGGTTCTAACCCAATATTAACAAGGTACACCTAATAAAGTGGCCAGTCAGTGTACATGTCTACGATATACTGATTTATCCATGAATGTCTTTTGCATTTGTCACATGTAAAATAGTTATACAACAAGAATTTGAATAAATCTAGTAAACATTTAAGTATATTACATGAGGAATATTAATGAGACACAGCCTAGAAGTACAGCTATAATTATTTTTCCCTTTCAACCTCATCCTCTTCTACCCCTGACACCGTTTCCCTCCACTGCTGGAATCACCTTTCAGCTCACCATTGCCGACTGTGCACTCGTAACGGATTTATATTTGTTAAATTATATTATCAAGAAGACAGAAAAAAAATGACTTTGGTTAAAATTATGGATCACAAGTATGCTGCTTTACAAATTTTAGCGAGATTTATTATTATTTTATTTATTTATTTATTATATTATTAAATTGTGCTTAACTAGGTGAAAACGACATTTCACCAGAATGGTGATTCCCTCCAAAGGAAACCACATTTGGTTCACATAATAGGATTTAGTGTTTTATCAATTCAGTAAACCTGTAAATGAACTAAAAAGTGTTCTGTATTTGCCTGACATGGCTTTAAATCTTTGTTATTACACAGAAGCTTTAGCAGTGAGCCGACTCCTTGGGTCACTTTGGGTTTATTTTCTACAGCTTTCTAAATAAAACAAATGCTTTCATTGAAAGCTTAAGTTGTTGTTTACAGTTACATTCCCACTTCCCCTCTAGCTATCATGACCCACCCCATTAAATACTGTGATAAAAGACACTAAAGAGGAAACGGTCATTACATCAGACTCTGGTGCGACTTGTTACAAATATGAAAACTATAAATACTGCAGAGCTTGCAGCAAATTTACTGATGTTTTGCAAATGCCTTTTCTTTTTTTTCTTTTTTTTTAAATTAAAAGCCATTTTAAATATGTTTCTTTTTTATGACAGAGTCCACTGGAGATCTTTGGTGTTTAAGCTGAATATAAAACATTATCATAATTTGAATGTAGAAAAGAGAAACTTGTTTACTCCTGTTCTTCTAACTGCTGTGGTGTCAGGTTTAAGGAGCGCCTTCTACTCCACGGTAGGGGTAATATTAAACACAGGTGCCAAGCACCATGTGATAGTGTATCCAATGTTGATCTACTATATTTCACCTTAGGTCACATTTTACCACTCAGTTTCCCAGCATACAAGAAGCTGGGTCCGGGTCTGGACATTTTCTTGCACCCAGCATTAAGGATTTAGACTCTTTAACTCTCTATTCACTCCCGCTTAAGCTGACTGCTGCAGATTAAAGCAGTGATATTTGCTTAATTACAATTACATGGAACTAAGAAGGGCTGCATTAAAGAATGTCAAAGCCAAGAACTCAAATGCCTTCATAAATCTCCTTTAGCAAAAACAATTTTAAAAAGTTAATAAATAGCAGTAAAAGAAACAGCAAAGAGTCCAGCTGACAAACAAAAAGGGCTTTCAATTTTAAACAATCCCGTTCACTTGCTTTTGAGCCGTCAGGAAGTACATGTGTCCATTTGTGTGTGT
This sequence comes from Etia nguti, assembly GCA_015106755.1. NCBI lineage: Eukaryota > Metazoa > Chordata > Actinopteri > Cichliformes > Cichlidae > Etia > Etia nguti. Next base: position 43,542 of record VUQG01009768.1, on the reverse strand, counting down.
CTACCTGAATGACCGCGCTGAACCAGCAGGTATTGCCGACATTTTTCAGACCCACGGGGCAGTTGTCTATCCTCTTCCTGTCGTGTGGATTGGGTGAGTCGCTCCACACCTCTGTGTGAGTGCGCTTCAGACTAGCTTTGTTTTCTGCTATACTGGCCTCCAAAACTCTGGAAAAGCAGGAAGGAAATAAAACCAAGATAGAGCAAATGAACTTGTCTGTGGGTCATTACATAACCTGCTGCTGGTTATTTACTCTGCATCTCCCAAAAGGTCAAATTTCTTTCACTCTACTCATCTGCTAAAAAACCCACATCATAGTGTCCAGTTCAAAAGAACAGGAACGTGAACACAGCCGGACAACAGAAAGGCTTATCTTGATGGCCACTGTGTTTCAGTTGGACTGGGGTTTCAAATGCATAATAACCTCCACATACTTATCACATAGTAGTGGACCATCAAGTACAATTTTGGATGGTGGCCAAAAATATATAAATAAATTAAATTAAATTATTCAGAGTGGTCAAATAGTCACTGCAGTATTACTCCTGAGAAATAGGCGGGTTGTGTAACGCATGAATTTTCTCTCTGATATAAATTATGTACTATTAGAGAGATAGCATATGCTGCAAAGACACAGCAACTATTTGACCTGACCTAGTTCTATTTATTACAACGGGGATCATGTGTTTCACAATACAAGAGTAAGTATAGTACTTTCATCACACCCGGGGAAAAGATGGAGACCATGTGGGTGAAGTAAAGTGTGACTTTCTTAAAATATTGTTTCCTGTCAAAGTTGTTGTCAGTCACTGATACCTGCTGATGGCCTGCTCTTCATCAGTGATGCCCGTCTCCCTGAATGCCCGGTTGGACTCCTCCAAGCTGAGGGCAATAGCCCTCTGCAAGTCATCTTTATCATCTCCAGTCAGGTCAATCACGTCTGCATCAACAAAGCACACACGGGGAGCAATTTGGTTTGGATCACCACTAACATGCAATCATCATTTACACTCGGGATATTTAGTGTTCTGAACTAAAACTTGGTGTTGGTCAAGTGTGGTGTGTTGAATAACACAATAATGATGTGAAACATGGCAAAAATGACATTTTAATACAGATATACAAGTTTCTAACACAATTAAATTCTAATTGTACATGTGCACGTGTAACAGGAGGCAAATGTATGCTCTCTTATATTAGTTATATGTTAACAACTTTCATGAAATGCTCGATTTTGCCAACTGAATCAGCCAGCTACTCATCCAGTGACATCCCTTGTCCCGCAGACATAGTCCAACCACACTGGTACCTGATGCAGGGTCTGGGTATATCCTGGTGGATTTCCAGGGCTATTCAGGACTACTGTAGCAAGTACAGTCCTAGAATATGGACTTGGAGACAGTCCAGCCATGGTATGAGAGACTGGAAAATATTTGTGGGACCACTGGATGTTGAATGCGGACGTGCTGTTCTGAAACTATAACAGTACCAAAACTTGAACCAAGCTACTCACTCGTATCTGCCTGGCTGCCCACGCTGATATATCTGTCGCTGGCCACCTGGGACGTCTGGTAGTAAGTAGTCTCATCTTGTTGAGGAACCTTGGCATTCTTCTCTGTCAGAAAGGCCACGGCTTCACCCAGGTCTCCATTACTCACCTGAAGCAACATGTTTGTGGTGTGTTTTTTAGGTTAATGTTTCCATATAATTGAAAGAAAATTATTAGCTGCAGCGGAAGACTAGAGAGGACCAGAATGCAAGCCAAAAAAACCAAACAAACCTCAAAAACACCTAATACAAAGTAAAACCTTGCTCTGGGAGAAATGACTGCACAGTGTAACTTGTGTCAACAGTCCCATGTGAATAAACTGAACCTAAGTTTGAGAAAGAAAACTTTCACATTTCCCACTGATACAAAAAATACTTTCTACTGTATACACACAATATATCTGGCGTTTCCAGTTTTTAGCCTGTGTTTCAAAATGTACCTGCAGGGCCTGCTGAAGCAGCTGCACATCTGTGGTGCCTGTGACCTCCCTCAACTGGTTCAGTAGTGTCTGCTGGTGCTGTTGAAGGAGAAAAAGGATCAAGAGGGGGTTCAGAACAGAGCCTGAACATGACGGAAACTACTTTTTATAGGTCCAACTTCTTCTTCTTCAAAAAAACACGTCACTGGCTTTTCCCCCCTCACTGGGATGAAAAAGCCAACAACTCCATTAAATCAATAAATAACTTACTCTTAACTCATAAGAATGTGCAAACGTGTATTTGCAGCTAGATGATTTACAAAAAGCACAGCATGTTAATCAATCCCATCTAAAGGTATACGGGAAGGCTCGATATTTAGTGGGAGTTGTTTAATCATTTAATGATTTTATCATAATGGTCTTCGGGAAATTATAGTAGACATCTTTCAGTGTCCTTGTCACTTCATGGATAAAATGATTAAGAAAAAAAAAAATAGGCAGATTAACAATAACAAAATTATTCATTAGCTGGATTCCTCATGGGAAGGCACAGACAAACATTGCACTAGCTGTCCACCGTGTTACTTAGTGACTGATTAAAATTATCAGGAGTGTTTAACTATCTTGAGTGCTCCTATAGCTCACCCGGTTGAGCAGGTAACCCATATGCAGGAAACCTGCAGGGGCACTGCTTTGACTCTGTCCCTCACCATTCACTGTTTCATACTCCCATGTACTCTTGACTATGCTGTCCAATAAAAGGTAAAAAAAAAAAAGTGTTTAACTGAACATTGATTAATCAATAACAACCACAGCCACACCAAAGTCACTTTTCCCTCACATTAAATGATCCTGAACAGTTCTCTTACATGATATGAGGCTAACAACTGCAGTCAGGACACTATTTATGTAGGCTCTATTACAGTAACAATAATAATAACAATAATAATAATAATAATAATAATAATAAAAATAATAGTAATTAAAGACTGTCCAAGATCCAGCCAGGACATTTAAAGCGAACCTGTTATTGTTCTTCAGCTACAGCATCTTAGCAGTGTTAGCCTTGAAAGCAGTTAATAATAATAATAAAAATAAAAAAAAACCTTAAAGGACCTATAATGTTAATTTCCTGAACTATATATGTATTTTAAAATTCTATAACTCAACTATAGTAGCTTTTCAAAAGTGACAGTTCCAAAACGATTCTTACTTATCTTCTACTGGACCTTGCTGCAGCCCCCTAAACAAAAAACACTCCCCACTAAAAGTCTGCTTTTATTTGATTGGCTGCCTCTTGAAAACAACAACAGCAGGTGGTTGGAGCTTTGGTGTGTGCTTAAGACCACATCAGGCAATGCTTCTTACAGAACTGGACTGTCTTTGTTGCAGTAACAACACAGTGTGAAAGGCAGTGCACCTGTGCTTTATGAAATAATTAATATCATGCACATTTTGTAACGATAAACAACTTGAATTAGTTTCTAATGTCTGTGTTAACTTCAACTCCACTGTTCTGGGTGGCAGCTGGTGACGGTACTCGTTGTAATGCTCTGCAGGCTTAGTGATCTACAGTGTAGCGACACCAGTTCTCCACTTGCTGTAGGTTCAGGTTAGAGATGCCCTTCAGCTCAGCTCACTGCAGGTCTCCAACAGTGAGAACCAAGACTTGAGACAGCTGAATGACACTGAGGACTGCCGCAACAGCAACTGCCTGCCTGCCATAGAGAAAAGGCCAGCTAGCTGATTAGCCATGATGGAACTTTCCAAACAAGTAAATTATTAGTAAGTAAATAAATCATGTAAGTGTCTTTAAGAGATGAGAAATCATATCTGAGAAGTCTGCTCTAACATAATGTGGAATCACTGTACTAACTGTATTAAATAAAGCCTGAGCTTCTGTTTTACAGGCATTACATTTACTGTCATCATTATTTGAAACTGTTGTTGTCTAATATGAGCCACTGTAATAGTACAGATGAGAGAAAAGAAGGATCAGCTCAACAAGCTCACTGTAATATCCATCACAATGTTAAAAATTGCTCTACACATCCGACTTGTACTTGAGGAACTGACACAATATCTAGTGGAAGAGCCCTGACAATGCTCAAACTCATCTGGACTGCATGGCCTTATCACACACACGTAATCTGCTATACAATGCTTGAGTAAATGCACTATTAATACTAGGCAAATGTACTTTTGCACATCCGAGGCAGAAGTCGTAAGTCTTGACTGAGAGGTCTACAGACTGTAGCTTTCACAGGTGGAACAGGCGACTAACAAGAAAATAAGTTCAAAGGGGTCTTTCATGGTTTGGAACTCATTATTGTAGGTTATTTTCACACACCATAAGCTAATTGCCCAACAAACATCCATGGCAACGTTGTGCACCACCTATGCAAATGACATTTCTAAACACTTTTAATGGTGTTGCTCCAGCTACGACACAAAAAGCGGTGAAAAAGAGTGATGTCTGGGAGCATGGCATATCACAAAGCAGCAGCCCACTACCATCAAATAAAATACATCAGGCTTTTATCCAGCAGGTGTTTTGAGTTATGCTGTTGCACAGTCTGTGCCTTTACACTAAAGGTAAACAAACCAGGACAACCAAAAGTACTGAATTCTTAATCTTAGATATCAGAGCTGGAACATTTGTTGATGCGTGGTATACTAATACCATGCAATTGTGTTTTTGTAACTGCAATACACCACAGAAAGCTGTGTTGGCAGTATCACCTCTATCGTCTGCCAAGACTGCACTCAGCACTAACGAAGAAGAACATAGCATGAGGGGCAAAACAGGAGGAGACAGAGATTTTAAAAAATGTGAAAGCATTTAACAGAAAAACAACAAGTACATGCAGACTGTGCAAATTGGAACTTTCAGTTTTGTTAGCTAAAGAGTGAAATGCAATAGTAAACCATTAAACAGGAGTAGCTACGCTGTCTCTTTGTTTGTTTTCTCCTCGCATTAATATTAGCGTTTATTCTGAATAGTAAACCTCTTCCACCTAACGTTAGGTAGTTAAACTGTGGGTTGGACAACATCAATAACTAATTATATATGTAACCAAATAAACAGTTTAATTGCCATTAAACACTACACCATCCAAGAAACACACTGGTAATGGTCTCTTCTGATTCTATTTTGTTGTGTTTTACTAGTATTAACCAAAGGTGCATAGATGAGCTTGCCCTGTAAAGAGGCTCATCCACCTCTCAAATGGCTGAAGTCATGACAGAGAGCATGTTTAGCATGGTTATCAGCAGCTGGGAACATCATCTCAAAGATAAGAACAAGCCTCACTCCAGAGCATGTCCACTGCAATCGTGAATTCATGAACTGAATCATCCTTAAGCTCTGGAAACGTGTTATTTTAGACTGGAAAAAAATCTTTTTGATTAAATTTGAAGCTTTATTTGAACTTATGGACAGAAGCCATTTTATTTTCCTATTTGCACATTATTTTTTTGTTTAAATACCACTAGCACTTTAATTTGCATTATCTTTACTCATTTCATTTTTATTCTGACGGTCCTATTGAGTAATGTTAAAAATACATTCAAATTCATATGTTTCCTGAGTGATTATTTTAATTTGCTGTGGGACGAAACAACAGGGTGATATCAACCTGAGCAGGTGAGGTACTGGAGCCTAGAACAGGAGGTTTGTTCACAGGAAGCAGATTTAAGAATTATTGAAATAATTGCGGACTAATCAACAAATTGAAGAAAAATTGGCAGATTGGTTGAGTACCAAAATAATCTTTAGTTGCAGCATGTTCACATGAGATCTAAAATACTGATAATAAAAGTTTACAATTCAAGTGTAAACAACAGTGCAAATGCCATACAAGCTGATCAACAAACTTTAGGCAACGAGGATTCCATTTATGTGGACACAAAATGGCCTAACTTATGTTATAGAAACTGTTTCAAGCTAATTCTTCAGTTAAACTATTATTAAAACAAGAAATGTGAGTTTATTAACTGCTAAGAATATGTATCATCATCAGAATGCATGATGATCAAAAGTAGGGCTGTGCCATATCATGACATCCACAATAACCAAGTTATTCTTATTTTAAAGTGTTAATCAGCTATGTTATACTTTTATATTTGTGCGCCTACATTTGACCTATGCTCTGTCACTACTATTGTCTATAATGCTGCTGGTACCCTGTAGCAACAGATTCACACTTCAGATTAGATAGTGTGTCATCAATGACTGCAGCTCCTTAGAAAAGGAGGATGGAAAACTCCCCTCACTTTGTTTGTAGTAATAAACGCTCCTGTCAGAAGGCTGCAAACACCAATGCATCGTCATAAATATCATTACTTCAAATTGCCTTGAAATATGATATAATTTTGAGACTAAGACAGCTCTAAGACTAAGACTGTTCAGTAAAAAACATCAGACCAGCACCGGCCATGTTTTATTATCCTCAAGTAAGATAGTCACTTCCTCCAGCTCTAAGGAGGTTTTTTGCTACAAGGTTTGGGGCTTAATTTATGTTTCTAATGGATGTTATGGGATTTTCCCTGTGCTTCTGTCAACCCCCAAGAGTAAATGTTTTTGCAGAGTCAGTCAATGTTGAGAGTGAAGGAACGTTAACACCTTACAGCAACAGAATATACAACAAGTCCAATTTGTCTGCAATAATCTTTCAAGTTTATAAAACAAGAATACACGCTTCCTATTAACCTTCTAGAGGAAGTGATACTCTGACTTGTGGCCTGTCACTACAGAGAACAACTAATCTTACTTAAGCTTAACAAGTACTAACTTGCGAGGACCAATGTCTAAAATAAAATGTGAGTCAGAAACTGTTCATATGCTGCCTCACACCCGCTTCAGTTGTCATAACATTTAAACAATATTTGTAAGGCCACAGTGAAGACAGCTTTTCTCTAAGGCTTCTGTTACAGCAGGCCTGTCTTTAATGGTAAGCCATGGTGAGTAGTAAAGAAAGCTCTGATACAACGGTAGTCAGAGTGCGGTGGCTCATGCACCTATCCTGTTTTAACTACTGCAGACAATCATAAAGACAACAGCTGGATGCCCTCTCCTGTCCAAATGTCGATGGATATTTTGGGAAAAGTAGCTTTCTCCATGCATTTTGACCTCCTGTCCACACAAACTGCATTTTAAGCTAATGAAAACAGAGCTTCTGAAAAAGTTGTCCCAGAGCGAAGACTTTCGGAAATTCTCATTTCTGTGTTTACATATGGACAAGGAAAATGAAGCTCTTGTCTTGCATTCCTTAAAAACCTATGCACCTGTCTTTTTTTGACGTAAGTACTCTGCACCTTGTTTTTGTTTTTTTGTTGTTCCCACTAGGCTTTTGACTGGCCAACATTTCTATAAAGTTAGAGTTGCATCACCACCTGTTGCTTTGGCATGCCCATGACATTGCTCCTTTGCATTTTCACATGGATGCAGATTCTTTTGAAAATGAAAGCAGAAAATCCTTGTTTAAAAACAAAAAGATACCTATGTACATGTGGAAGTAGCCCAGGATAAGAAATGTTAAGGAAGTTACACCTGTGACAGATATGGGCCAGGACAACCACAAGAACAGTTACTCAGAGGCACACACATGCACACATGTTTTAAAGCAGAAAAAAAAAAAAAGAGCGAGAGAGAAAAAAAAAGAAAATAAATTGTACAAACAGGATCAGAAGTCCTTTGAAATATTCTCATCTCGCTATCTACAAGTCTCCACAAGAAAACCAGCAACACACCCTGCATGTTGATGGAGCACAACTGACTACAACAATATCCCAAAACACACTAATCTGCTTTCAAAACAAATCAGGCCTGAACTACTTTATACATATGCTGCAATCAGACTCAGCAGAAACTCTACATATTTACTGACACACATATATCTTAACCGCTGTTGTTGTAGTATGATATCAGCTACTAATAAGATCAGGCTGCTCAATAACAGAAAAATTTGAAGTGTGAGCCATTACAGAGGCTCAAGTATTTACTTTGCCTAAGACCGTAACTTGTGTAATGAGCCCACCATATGCCTGATGTTGCTTACTCATGTTTTAAAGGCTGGGGAGCTGATTTAGTTGAACACAGCAGGCCTGCGCTGCAGAGCTACTGGACTGTATGAAGTGTAGTAAAGCATTGCTGCAATTACATAAGACTTTTGCAGAAATATGATTTCTTTTCCTCTGGACCAGCGGAGCAAACATCTAACCTATGATTAAGCAACATCACTCAAGTGGTTACATAAGTAACCAGAGCTATGCGGTACTGGGCATGGTGGCCATGGACTAAATCGCATAACTAGGCGTCTAAGCAGCGGATCTTAATGCACTTTGGTAAAATGAGAGCGGTGTGATCAAATGTAACATAATAATCTGCCTTCCCGGTTATGAACTGTCACACGCCTGGCTTGCAATCCGAACACTCAATCCCTGCCAAGCATCGTTGCTCGGGTGGGTTTCCACCTTCGCCGTTGGACATGCTTTGTAAACAAAGGTATCAGATATGTGATGAGTAACCTAGGAAACATTTGCTCACACAAACAAGGAGTAAGCACTTGATCAAACTAAACATTATCTTTTTTGGTGGTGATGGTTGGGGGGGGCTAGTTTATCAGAAGACTTCAGCTAAACGCCTCAGGGAAATCAAAGATTTACTTACTATGGAGACGTCGACAAGCTAACGTTAAATCTGTCACTGTCACTTAGCCATGTTTATTTTAATTGACGACACGGATAGCCCATAGTGCTAACGTTACCATGCAGAGCATCATGTTATAATATATGAATAGCTAGCTTTTGTTAAAAGTAACCCAGCTTAAAGGACGATGGTGGGGTTTCAGTTAACTTTACGCGGTACCTTTAGCTATCGCTAACGGCTACATTAGCACGTATACTGGCTAGCAAAATATTGAATAAAGCACTGACCCAGGGTAACTTAAGGCCCAGCTTACATGCAGTTGTGTGGGTTTTACAAACGGTTCTTCACAAAAGGGTCACGCACGACGTCTTTAAACAACAATTCAAGGTAAACCCTACCAACCAAGGAACTAATTCACCCACCCTCTGCGTTCTTTGAGCTCCTAAACTATGTAGGAATACAGTTAAGCTAAAGTTAGCTAGCCACCAAGTTATCATATGGCAGCTTACCTTCTGAGAATGCTGCTGGAGGACATTCTGCTCCACGGTCATGGCCGGTTCAGTGGGAAATGTTGTTAAATTCAAACCAGGAGTAGCAAAATGCACAATATACCGTTCACCAAAGCGATATAAAAAGGAGATGCTACGATGTCCCCTCCTTAATCAGCGACATTACGGGCGCCATGGCAGAGTGACTAGCGCAAGTCGTCAGCAGGCATGAAAACATTGCTCTTCGCTTTGCCTGTGAGCTGGGATCGATTACTCAGGTCTGATGAACTACGTTACCATCACGAAAGGGACTTTGGGGGGAAATGAATGTAAACTAAAGACTACCTACAATTATGGCCGGAAATTTTGCGATTCATTTTAACCACGTTATTTTTGTTTTATGTATTGCTGTATTATTGTTTAGCTTCAGCACCTTTTTTGATGCACCAAATCGCCAAGGAATTCTTGATATTTTGTTTGTTTTAGTTTCCTTGAAAACAGAATTTCTAGGAAAAATCATTTGGTGAGTATTATATATGTATATATTGAAATAAAAAAAAAAAATAAATAAGATGTAGGTTACAATGGAATTGTCTTCTAATCGGAGGGTCGGGTGTTCGATCCCTGCTTCTTTGGCCAACTGAACCCCAAGTTGCCCCGATGCATCCTTATGACCCCAAGTTGCTCCGATGCATCCTTATGACTGCAAATCTTAGACAAAGTGCCCAGCTAGAGTAGAAAAGTGCTAGATAAGTATCGGTTCTTATACTAAAATGTGACATTATAATAATAGACAAGTTCCAAAACCATGCCTTTAAGTAGGCATACCTCACCTGCAACTTACATTCACAGTTTGTGCAGTGATTTACTGGTCCAATTTCCCATTATAAAGTCAGGTAGCAGTAAGACATACAGTCACTGTTAGCTATAATCCTTGGGTGTGACATACACACACCAGACTGTTAAAGTGTTTGTGTTGGACATGCTCTGACTTCATAAATGCAAATAGTTTTCATCTGATCCACAAGACTTTTTCTCTCAACCATTGTGTCTGCCACATTCTGGGCAGCTGCCTTTTTCTTTCCTTTGTACCTCCTCCAAGGAGGTTATGTTTTTGGTACTGTTTGCATGCGTGTCATTCTGTCTGTAAACACAATAGCTCGAAAAGTTTTGAATGAATTCTGATAAAACTTTGTAGGGGTGTAGAGTGGGGTTGTGTTAACAATCTATTAAAATTTGGCCGACATCCACTGAGGTCTTCAAGGTCAGCTTAATGATTTATCAGTCAAAAACAAACAAAAAGCCTTATAATTTAGAACCTTTTATCTTACAAGCTTGGTGTATTGTCAACCTATAGAAAGTACAAAGACTTAAAATCTGACCTGTGACCTTATCTTTAAGGTCAGAGTCAAAGTGCCAATATACAGAGCTGTTTAAAACTATGTTTCTTACTGTCATTGTTTGTAATGAAAACATATAGGCATATAGGGAATGATATATGAAAATTCTAAATATCACGTTACTTTGAACCTCTGGCCTCTTCTTCATGGTACAAATAGGGTCAAATTTGCATAGAACATCACTTATCTCTCAAACTTTGTTTAAAATTCTGCTGCCTTTGTTTGTATTGGCAACATTTAGGAAATTATACTGGTATATGGTGAGTTTAAATGTCACATTATAGTTTGAATCTGAATATCATGTCACATTTGACTTCTGACCATGCTTTTATGTTTCACATCTGCCTGCTGTATTAAACTATATTAAAATTGATCTTTAGTAGGTGACAAATGACAAAAGCATGCAATTTGTTGTTTTTTGGGATGTATTAGTATCGGATTCACTTTAATTCTCATATATTGCAAACAACCTTTCTCTTTAATGCTCGGTGCCCAGTGTTCACCTTCTACTCCTTATCCTTACCTCCTGTAAGATGAGAGCAATCATTTGGCCTCAAGGAGGTGCTACTTTACAGTTATATAACAGTCAAATTTCCACACCCGGGGTTTTCACTCGGGGTTCTGGAGCAAAAAATGCCATCCCCTTCCATGAAAGGATGATAGGGATTTTAAAAAAAAAGGCTGTTTGTCAGGCTAAAGATGACTGACAAAATTCCTGGTTTGTTCATTTATTAGGGACAGCTATGATCATTTTCTCTTTTCACAGCAACATTTCAAAGCTCATGACATCTATTAGCTTTAACTCTATGGTATTTAATAGTCTGTGAACCCCAGCGTGGGGGTCTTACAAGTGTAAGGCACTGAATTCAGCTGTCCACATTCTGTCCTAATTATTCAGACAGAGAAAATAACAACAACATCCAAACACTGGGCATTCAAGTCTGTCAGCTGTTATTAATTCAGTGCAAGATGGAAGAGAACAGTCCTCTCACACAGAACTGGGTCATCCTTTAGATGTTCAGGAATAGCATTGTTGTAATAGTTATAACTGTAGCTGTCAGCATGCTTTGTTAACATGAACTGTGTCATCTAACTAGTACATATAAATATTAATGGGAATCGTCAGAACTTTATGATGGTACTGGAAGAAGGATCTAGAAACAGAACTGAGGACGTAAACAGGATTTGATCAGTGTACATTTTGTAGTTTCATTATAACAATAACTGCGATTTAGCTCAAACTGAGTTTGATTTAAATTTATATCCATAAACATATAGTAATATATATATAGCAGCATTAATACATTATTTTGTCATAGCAGCAAAACGAAGTTGTGCTGTTACCCCATGCTATTCAGCTTTTCTCCCAGCAGATGGCAACATCCTCCTTTGGAGCGCCAGCTTGCATAATAACAGCCCCACACAGCACCACCACCACCAGCAGCAGCAGCAGCAGAAATGTGGAAAAAGGAATGAAACATGAAAATGATTCCACTTGCCAAATCAAGTAGCATTATAAATCACAGAGTCTGTTTTCATTTTTCAGCACAGTGCCTTAATCAATATTTTATACTTCTATGTGCAGTGTGCTGAAATATTCACTGACCACCACAGAGTGTGTGAAGGTTACCTTAAACACCCAGGGCAGCCTCTTAAAACAGCCTTCTTGTCTGAGCAGACACATCACACAGTTTGACCTCAAGGCAAAAAGTAGAGCTATCAGTCAGAGAATTGGGGAAGCTGTCAGGAAACCAATCAGAAAATAAGTTGATGAATCAATTGGCAAAGTCAAACAGAAGCCGCTGCAGTCTGAATAGATCCTTGGCTGACAAGCTGATGTCTGCTTGTTTGTTGAAGATCAAAACAGATCCCGAAAGTGAGCCCGAGGGCTGTATGATAATAGCTCCACTCACACCAGGACATTTAAAATCCTCCTTCTCGCTCTGCCCGATACAGTAATCTAACACAACTGCAACGTATGTACATTACAACTGTCCTTTAACACAAGGGTGTAGCATTCATATTAGTTCATGGGGCACATATGGTCTAATCTGAACTTCAACAAACATTTTATAATAGCATATTTAAAGTTTGATCCAAACTACATGCCGAGATCCAGAAATATTTTCACTCCTGTGCAGCGATGCCAGTGCTACCACCTTAAGAACAGCTGAGCATTTCATTGAAAATTTGGCTCTATAAATGATTCCACTGTAACTGCCACACTTTGCAGACACATCCATCACATAAATGACTTTATAAAGGAGTAAAATGTTGATACTTTCTTGCATCTTGTCACAGAGATACAACTGGATTCACTTCTGAGTAATATAAATATCGAAGCCACGGCTGGGACACATACTGTGATTCAAATGTATTTAAATTTCAAATATAGGGGAATATGCAACAACATGACGAGCCGGTGCCCCAGGACATAGACTTGCCTTTTGGGCAAACCTGCCACATCAGTATGTAGGATAAAGGTTTAGCCCACATACTGAATAAAACAGTTGCACGTTATTGTATTGTAGAATTTAGTTCTTCCACGAACGCACCGATGAGGATTTTTACATGCTTTAGCTATCAGTTTTGCTTCTTTATTATAGCAAATGTTCTTGCTATACCAGCTCCATGGGATCCTGAAAGATTTTTTTTTTATGAGTATCAGCATAAAATTACATCTAACTGCAAGGAGTGCAGGTTTTCCGATCATACTGAAAAACATCATCTTTCATTTGTTTTAAAGGCTTATTTGTTAATACAAGCTATCCAGTTAAACCTCATTTCAGTGTTACATTTTCTAATGTTAGGGTAACTTATAAACAGGAAAAGGAAATACAGTGCATCTATGGAAGCTGCAAAGGAAAGCGGACGGTCAGTCAGTAAATCAATCAAATCCAGTCTTTGTTTTTCATGCAGCAAACCTCAGTGGTTGTTTTCAACACTACTGACTTATTGTTCCCCAACAGCAAATTTATCTGTCATAAAACATGAAGCTGTAAAAACTGATGGGTCATCTGAAAGCATTTTTCTTCATTCTAAAGCAGGACCATATATATGTGGCCCTCATCTGGAAATAAGCAAGATCCATAGTGATCTCAGGATCTGATTTTCTTATTAAGTAAATTATAATACAGACTAAATGGGGCCACCGTGGATGTTCCTATATGATGTCGCGGCACAGCAGCGTCTGTAGGCAGCGAAGACATATCAATGCATTTTTTCGGGAGCAGTCGTGGCAACAACAACACAAAGCTTGTTTCATTTTAAAATAACACTGATTGTGTTTTTTCCCTTTGCTTTTTTGAAGCTTAGAGTGCAGCAGGAGCATTGATTTTATGACAGCGTAAAGAATGAAGTAGTTAAACTCTGTCGAGGCTTGATGTCGGGTATCCTGACAAGATCATTATTTTTGAGGATTTCAGCCATTTTCTAGGTGTCTTTCCCAGATAATGGGCAGGACATTTACCACTTCCCAAATAAACTATATTTCAAATTTAGTACATTTTTTTTAATGCTTAACAAAAGCAGCATTAGTCTGTGTTTTACCACTCATCTCGACCTTGTTCGCAGAAATTACATGAGGATTGTTTAGTATCATCTTCTTTGTGTACACAATTAACTGACTCTCCCTGCAATAAAAAAAAATAAGTATTTGGATGCACATAAAAAAATAATGGAAAGGATTTCCATGTGATTAATTCTGTTACTTCAACTTAATGTACTTGCATTAAACCAACTTAATTAATTAATGATGACTCGACTTATTTACTGTAGTTGAGTCCAACTTCATTGAGTTGATCCAACCCATGCAAATTACATTAGCCCAACAAAAATACTTAATGCTAATAATGTAGAAATCCTTTCTGTGATTATTTTGAGTTCATTTAAGGAGGTATTTTTTGGCATGTTAACATAAAACTTGTCATGCACATCTTTTTTCCCCTCCAATTTATAACAAAATTCACATAGTTGTCCTTATCAGGGTTGCCGGGGGTTCACTGGAGCCTATCCCAGCTCTCACAGGGCGAGAGGCGGGGTACGCCCTGGACAGGTCACCAGTCTAATGAAGGGCTAACACAGAAAACCATTTTAAATCACACTCACGGGTAATTTAGAATCACCAGTTAACCTAATCCCACTAACTGCATGTCTTTGGACTGTAGCAGGAAGCCAGAGAACCCATGCAAACTCCACACAGAAAGGCCCTGGCCAGATGTTGGGTTCAAACTCAGGATCTTCTTACTGTGAGGCAACAGTGTTAACCACTGCGACACAGAGCTGTCACTCCAAGCTTAAAAAAATGTAGGAAAACTATGATTACAAGGCCTGATACAGAATTTTCTTTACGTTTTTGTCCTTGACAGGTTAAACTACACGTGGTGTGTGTATCCTTTTCTGCCTCTTATAACCTCAGTGATTTTCATGCAATCTTATGATATTGCAAGTCCAGGCAACTAACCACTCCTGCTAGATTGCATCACATCATCTCAACGAAAATAAATTTGACAAGTGTTAAGTTGTTGAATTTCATGCAGATCATACAATATTTTCTTATGTTTGCCATAGAAACCATAGAAACATGAAAATATCGGCATCATTTAATGACCACAACGTACCTGAGTGTTGCTACTGACCATGCTTCGAGCAGGTTACAAAATTTAAATAATCACAAACTGGTTTCTTGAGCTAAGTTGATACTAACATGTTAAAATGGACCAATATCTGTAAGTAATGCTTCCAGACTTTCCTAAGCAAAGTAAGTTATTAACAATAAAGAAAAAATCAAGATTAATTTGTCCTACAAAAATGGGCATCTATGCTCCAACTGTGGTTGCTGTTGGGCCCAGTTTGAGAACCACAGTGATGAATGAAGAGTCGAGATCATTAGTCATACATAACCTGGAAACCATGACGTAAAATGTCATATTTAAATGAAAAAGAGAAAAAATTCCGTTTCTGCTGGTGGCCCTAGATTTAAAGTTCATCACAGTCGATAAGATTAATCTCCTGTGAAACATAGACATCTGTGCAAAATTTCATAGCAACATGAAGACTTTGTCTTCCATAAACTCCTGCTGCTGGCAGGCTAAAAAACGCAACATTAAATAAACAAATTAATAATTGAAATATGAGCCATGCCACACAAGTACAGGGGCAGCATTTATAATCTGGAGCTATTATATTCCTATATAAAGATAAACTGGTGTTCCTCCTTGTGTCTTATGGATCGTCTGCCCTTCTAAATATTGTATCATGCTGTCAAATGAATAAGTGCTCTTAACATAACATCTTCACTTTCTGAAATGCAACCAAATCCCCTCTGACTGCCAGATACAGCTTCATTCGGTTTTTTTTCCCTTTATGACTTCACACTGAGTTGAATATTAGAATGCTAATTCAAAAGAGTTAAGTTTGGCAGACTTCACCCTAAGTCTGCACAAAGTTCACATCCCAAGCTGGTCTTAGCCAGACTGGTTCACACTAAACTGCCCTTTCTAACTGTACCGGGGATTTTGAGAGATGTTTACTTGAAAAGTTCATGACCCTGCAGATCAACCACAGTGTCACGATTCATACAGGAAATTAGCGGTAAAAACGTTTCTGGTAGATGACATTTTTTACATGAGAGAGTTTCAAAATAAAGCGATGGCAGTTCATGGTTTGCTGTCACTCGATTTCGAACGGAAAAATTAAGATCAGTCAGATCAAGAGTGAGCTTAATCGCCTATGAAAACAGGAATGGGTTGCTCCCGTCATTACTAATCAAACACCTCAGGATGTGTAAACGAGAACTTCTTTGAAAAGAGAAACTTTCTGAGATGATCAGAAGCAATACAAGACGCTGGCAGACAGGCGACTGACACTGCTAGCTCTCCCTAGCCAGTTTGTAAAACATTTACCCTTGTGCTTATCTGACATGGCAAATACCATCCATGTTCTTTTAGTGTCAGCCAAGATCCCTCAAGCTGACAGCCTGCTCTGTGGACTACGGGGACTCTCACTCATCATGAATATTACATTGGGCCTGTTTACAGGCTTGCACATGGACATAAGTAAGGAAGCTTTATAAAACTGCTACCACTGATCAGAGCTGCTGTATTTACACGTGTTCACCCACTCTGCAGCCTCTCTGCACATTTGGACT
The DNA here is from genome assembly GCA_015106755.1 of Etia nguti. Classification (NCBI taxonomy): domain Eukaryota; kingdom Metazoa; phylum Chordata; class Actinopteri; order Cichliformes; family Cichlidae; genus Etia; species Etia nguti. The sequence goes on along the minus strand of VUQG01009768.1, from coordinate 26,890 downwards.
GTTAGTCATTCGTGAATAATTACCACATCATGTATGAGGACTGGGAGGCCATGGGAAACAGTGAGGGTCAAGAGGCTATCAAGCCCAAAAGAAAAGAAAGGGCTTGAGCCATGCCGCCACTTGTCATATTTACATGAGAGATTGCGAGAGTGGCCTGAGTGTATTGCTGGGGAGCGGAAGCAGGAAGATGTGGTTTGTGGTTTGAGTGCATATGTGTGCAGAGGAGGTGTCGGGGGCGGGGGGGTAGGAAGAGAGGGAGGGGGAGCTACAGCTGCAGGGCCAACAGTTGATCCTGTCCCGGGAAACGGGATCAGCCAGGTCAGGTCAAGGAGGTGAGGCAGGAGGTCATGACCCTGTGGGGGGCGGGTTAAGGAAAAGACTTCACAAAGAGGTACATCTTCAAAAGCCTCGGGGAGGTAGGGCTAGTATAAGGTTGTGAAATCAAACGATGGGACCTTTTTTTTCCTCAGTGCACGAGTTTCCCCAGGTGTTTTGCTTCAATCCTTTTGAATGCTGTCTGACTTGTGGCTCTGCTCATCCAGCC
>VUQG01009768.1:7386-22520 GCA_015106755.1 Etia nguti | reverse complement strand
GGAGGAAAAAATAAAAAAAAAAAAAAAAAAAAAAAAAAAAAAAAAAAAAAAAAAAAAAATAAATTTTTTTTTTTTTTATTATTACATGCCATTAAATGATTCTGAAAAGGACTCCAAGGACTCGATAGTGCAAAGTCTGGGTACTCCTTTTAAGTGAAATGAAAAGGAAAAAGCCATGTGCTTCACACTCAAAAGTTTTTGTGTGCATGAAGAAAAGTGCCTTGGGTTTAACCAGGGTCGCACGATAAGTTTCTCACACACTGCCTTGCCTTTAACTGTTGCTCTAGAAACCTGGTTACACGCAGTTGCTCAACTGTAAGCGCCGCGCTCGCTCTGTTGACCCATCTGCTCCAAACGACTCAATCTGCAAACATAGTGCCCTGAATTTGCACTGTCGAATATTGGCCTCAAAACACGCACTTCAAATAAAGGCAAAAACAATGAGCTGTGACCGTTTAAACCGCCAATGATATATTCCTTCTCCACTGGTAATTGTGCCACACCGTGAATCCTGAGGAACAAAGCATTCGTCGCGGTGGGATCTTCGCCGAAGCATTCACCCTGCGGTAGCTGTTTTTGAGGTCCTCTGAATGACTTTAACACGGACACTGTTGTAATAGACCGCCGTGACTATTTGGAATCTTATCTAAAATTGATGGGACTCTGTCTATCTGGAAATGTTCTGATGGAGAAAATAAATAAATGTCCACTGAACTGAGCACTAACATTTTTAGAGTCATCAATAATGGATGTTGCTTGAAATGTTCTTTCTAAATGTTTTATGGCAGGCAACAAGAGGACTTGGAGAAGTGATATGTGTACAGTTCAAATAGTAAGAAAGTGTAAAAAAAAAAAAAACAATAATAAAGGAGGGCTCCATAATTAACAAAATGTAGTACAAAATGTAGTGCATGACAATCAGTGATGGGAAGGTTTGATCTGTGACTGATGCACAGTTTTGGCTTTTGTGGCATTTTGCTAAGATACAGCTGTTTTGTACCATTCCATGACCTCACTATTTAAAAATCGAAAAAGTGATGCAGAAGTGCATCTGAATTTGCTCTATGCCACCTGAAAAAAAAAAAAAATCATTCAATTTGCATTCTTTGTCATTTGTCTCATCATACCAATTTGGCAAGTCATTCAAAAAATGAAAAACAAACAGAGTCAGTGAATTTCTTTCCATTTTTCTGTAGTTGATACAAGTTCTACTCAGACGACTGGCTCAGCCCCTGGCTCTCATGGCTGTGCTTGTCATTGTGGGCGGGTGACTGAGGGGTAGAGCTCAGGCTGCGTTCATAGGCATGCATGTCACTGATAGGCTCTTCTTTAACTCTCACCACAGAATGGGTTCCCTCTGCCTGATCTCTCACCTCCTTCCTTAGCTGGATGCTGCCCTTCTGCAGCATGTAATATAGGATGGGGTTGGAGCGCGAGAGCCGTGGAGAGTCTGGATTTGAGTCACAACCCTCATCCTCCTCTTCGTTCTCTTGACTACTCCACCGCACGGGGCTCTCAGGCTCCTGTTTGACTAAAATAGGCGTCTCCCGTTTTTGAGTGATGGGCCACGGGGACGGGTGGCGACTCCAAGGGGACCGCATAGAACTGTCACCTGCAGGAGGGGTGGGCAGTGGTCTGAGATTACTTGGAAACCCTGAGTTGAGGGAACCGTGGGGATGCCAGCTGGGCAGTTGGAGGAAGTTGTGATTTTGAGCAGGTTGAGTGAGAATGCTACCGTTGGCCTTGCCATTGGTCTGGAGGATGGATGGACTGGGTGCCCCCCGGGGCTGATGGGACAGCTCCTTTAGGCAGTTGTCGGAGAGCAGCAGCTGTTTGAGCACATTGAAGCCCCGGCTCTCTCGTGTAAGGGTTTCACTCGGTGGGCTCTTTGGAGGAACCTCTTCTTCCTTTAGAGTCCTCTGCTGCTCAGGCTCTACCAGAAGAGCAGAGGAGGCAAAAATATTTGTGTCACCACTGTCCACTGCTCTTGGAGAGCTGATGTTGCTCAAATTATCAGTCCGATCTGAACAGAGCCGCCTCTTCTTAGGGCTCGGGCTCGGATACTCCCTCTGTTCCTCTTTAACCTGTCTGGGCTGTGTGTCAGCCTGCATAGCAGCACTGGTATAGTAGGTAGCAGTCTGTTGTTTAAGCAACTGGCTGAGGAGGCCATATTTTGCTATGACCTCTGCAGGCCGGGGTTCAGCCTTTAAGTCCTGCTGGGAATCTGAGACGAGGCTATTCTTCTCATAGCAACTCAGCCTCTTTCTGCCAATCACGTCCTCAGACATGGCAGAGGATGGTCCCACCTCCTCTATGAGCTCCGATTTGACCTTTACATCCAGAGGGGGGCCATTGGAGCTGTCGCAGGTGACGTGAGCACCAGGGTTCTTCTCACTGCATCCCCCTGCTGCCTCCACACTCCTCCTGCCACTGCTGCTAGGCCTGTCTTTGCGGCTCACCGTCACTGTAGCTGAGCTTGTTCCTAGAAGGAGCTGCAACACGGTGCGCCTTTCCAGAAGGTTCTCAATCTGTGATGAAGGAGGAGAAGCTTCCTTCCTACTAAAGGGTGTGCCACTACCTGAGGCTCCATCAGAGAGTGGAGTGGTGGTGGTGGTCCTGCCGATTGGAGCATTGAGTCTTTCCAAAAGGGCAAGGGGCCTGCTGGCATCGTGCTCCTGGCCCAGCCCTTTACCAGAGGGGGTGGGTGGGGAAGAAGCTGTTCCACACTGAGCCAGATTCTGTAACAGTTTACTAGCACTGAAGGCGGGCTCTGAGGCCTTCTCAGCAGGGAAGGTTTTAGATTTACACAAATCCAGTGGGCTGGATTGGACGTTGGGGGAAGGGTAGGAATATGGGGACAGAGCACCGCTTGGGTCACGGCCAAGTGAGTAGAGGGGCTGAGCTGGAGCTACAGACCTATCAATGGGGCTTTTTGTCCTCGTCTCTTCCCAAGGTACCAGTCCTTTTGGCTGGTTTCGAGACATGGTGGCTACAGTTACGTCAAGTGGTGAATCTTGGTTACCTACATTTTTCTTAACCATCTCATTATTTCTGCGCTCAAGAAGAAGCTGCATGAGTGTGACCTTAGGGTGGGACTTCAGGTCTGGGCTCATTTCAGGGTCCTTGCCCTTGGATACCTTTGATCCTGATGGCTCTGGCTTCCACTTGTTTATTAAAGATTCTGTTAGTTTGTCCAGGGAAGAGGTAGAGATACAAGAAGAAGATGATGAAGAAAAAGAGGTGGAAACAGAGGAGACAACAGTAGAAGATGGGGATAAAGTTGTGGTGGAGGGCTGAGCAGAAGCTTGAGGAGAGAATGCACCTGGGGTGGAAGTAGAGAGGGTAGAGGTGAAAGAAGAGGAGGAAGAGGGAACTGTAGTTTTGAGCCCTCCATCTTGCATATTGACACGGCTTCTCATGGAGAGGTCAATGGGAGAGCAACTCGAGTAAGAGCTCTCGGCATCACTGCTGTCCTTGGTTAGGCTCCGCTCCTGGGTGGAGCATTCGCTGTCTGAGGTGACTGAAGAGGAGCCACTTGGTGGCAGAATGCCACAGCTGTCCTCCAAATGCCCATTCTTGGTCAGCTGCTTCTGGTTGTTGTGATTGTTCAGCAGCAGCAGCAGCAAGCTACTGCATGTCTGGGGTGGGCGGGTTGGACGCGAGTCAAAGCCTCGTTTCTCCCGAGGTGGCTGGCTGTGAGTGTGGCTTGGAGCACGTGGGGGAGTGGGTGGGGAGCTTTGGCTGTGGCCACGCAGCAAAGAGGGGCTCTGTGGATTTGACAGGGCCATTCGAGGGAGTGTTGTCGTTACTGTGGTGGTTGTCGTCATTCCATTTTGGGTTGTTAAGGAGCTTAGTGTGTCTGGAGCTCCAGGCAGACTAGGTGGCCTTTTGTCCTGGTTGTGCTGCTGGTTTGCCATGGCAGCTAGCCTTTCGCTGGCTGATCTTCCAGAGAGCTGTGCTTTGAGCGCATGCTCCCTGGAATACTGCTGGAGATGGGCTTCGCTGGACAGCAGCAGGGCCAGCTGACTGCAGGCGACACTGGGCTTAGGTGAAGGTGCCGGACTAGAACGGATTTTCACCATGTTAGCCACTGCCTTCAGTCGGTCTGCACAGGAAACTGAATCTGCAGCTGTAGGAGCAGCAGGAGGCGTGGCACTGTGTGCTGAGCGAGGTGATTCTGGGGGTCTGTCCTGGCTGTGTCCACGACGACTGTAAGGTGTGTTGCTATGGTTCTGAAGTTTGCTCTTTCTCATCAGGCCCTTTAAGCGGCTTGAAGCGGTCCCATACACAGGTAGTGGCTCTTTGTCTGCAGGTGGTGCCTTGGATGGAGACGAACACTCACTCGGGGGTTTATTAGAGTGCTGAGACATTGCCACGCTCTGAAGTCGTGAGCTAAATGACTGAAGCAGTGACGCCAACAGGGTGCTCTCTCCAGCATGAGGAGATCCCTCTAGTGCTCCATTCTGCATCCCTCCCACTTGGCCATTCAGCTCCGCTGGGGGTGAGCTCATCCGCTGGTTCCCTGGATCATTCCAAGCTCCCGAGCGCAATAAGCGGGCTTTCTTGAGGTGCTGAGAAGAACCCAGCGTGGGCCCATTGGTTCCACCCTTGGGAGCTGTGGGGCCATGGTTGGGCAGTTGGAAGGGCCCACCCACCTTATCACCCTGCTCCTGATTGCTGTGGGCAGCCTCAGACCTCCCACTTGCCGTGGCCCCAGGCCCGGCCACCACTGGATGCATCAGTAAACCTTCCAGATAAGTTAGAACAGCTGAATCCTTGTGTGTCTCAGGGCCAGGCTCCTCCCCATGAGTCATGTTCAATACTAGGATCCCCTCGTATGGCTCAGCACTTCTTACTGGGAAATATGTCCACTAGGTCATCTGGTTGACAGTGACATGTACTTCCTAAATACCAAAAAGCAGGCAGGCTATTTCACCGAGTCAGTGTACGGCAGAGGGGAGGGGTGGATGCACTAGATGGATGTGATCCTCTCTGTAGTGGGCACAGTCAGCACTGTGTTAAAACAGCAACCATGGCTGGAGACAATCCGGGGTAGGTAGGCCTCCCAGGCATTGTTGTATGCCTTTAAACGCCGCAGGATCCCAGAAGGCCCAGCTCGAGGCTTATGCAAAAAGCAACTGAGGAGTCAGCGGGATTTCACCACAAAGATGTTGACACATTCCGTGGCTGTGGATGTTTGAGATGTCTGTCCTATGGCCTGGATGTGGTTCTGTCAGTGGCGCCTTTCAGCTTTGCAGACCTCACATGGGGGGGACCTATGGCAGTGAGCAAGAGAGAGAAAAGAGGGAGGAGGAGAAGGTTGGGTAGAGTGGGTGGGAGAAAAAAGAGAAAAAGGGAGAAACTGTGTGAGAAGCAGGGATTTACACAGCACTATATCACATTCATTTCACCGCCTTGTCTGCCATCTCTGTTACTTAGCAACATTTCAGATTGACTGCACACGGCTCCTTCTCCTCTCTGCACTCTCCCCTCACAGCCACCGAACAGACGACAAATGTAGATTAGGCCTGATTGGATCCAAATTGAAAATTCAGGCCCACTACCTTGAAAACATTCAGGTCTCGAGCAGTAAGCCCCTCGCAGCAATGTCTTTCAAAAGCAAAGGGCCTTGTGAGAGCTGTGAATAATTCCTTATGCAGCTTGTCATTTCAGTGGATTATCCCCACCACCTACACCCCCACCACCCCCTGCTCCTTATGCACTTGAGCGGCATCGCACACGACACAAACCTTGGACTACATAAAGCATGAGCCACCCACCCGCTCCCCGTGTCACATGCACATTAGTAAGCCTTTAAGCGTTCATGCCTAGACACAGGAACAAATAGGTGCACGAAGGCACATATAGACGCATGTATAATCTTACTGCTGCGTTATCTTTATTAACACCTGGCCAGCTGGGCTTAGCGTTTTTGACCCTGATTTTTTTTCCCCTTTAATCAGAAGTGCAAAACCAGAAGTAACTTGATTTATGGGAGGAGTGCTTTGAGCTACAAATAATCCATCCATTCAGTTCTCCAAATCAGGGTCCCAGCTGCCAGGGGCCAAGAGGCAGGGTACACCCTAGACAGGTGTGTCACAGGGCTAGCAGAAAGACAGAAAACCATTCACACTCACATTCACACCTAGGGGCAATTTAGAATCACCAGTTAACCTAACCCCACTAACTGCATGTCTTTGGACTGTGGGAGGAAGCCAGAGTACCCGGAAAAAACCCGCGCAGACACGAGGAGAACATGCAAACTCCACACAGGAAGGCAGGAAACCTTGGGACCTTTTTGCTGGGAAGCAACAGTGCTAACCACAACGCAACAGTGTTACCCACATAAACTCAAAGGTTCACACACTGGGCACCGCCAACTTGTTTTTTCTTGAAAATTCTCCTTCCTTAGGTATTGTGAGTTTGTGTGACATTTTCTCCCTATTTGAAATGATGCAACTGCAGATGCTATAGTTGTACGTCTTTAATAATTTTGTGCAAGTTTTTTTCTTTTAAATCTACTGTAAATTGCTCAGGTTGTGTTCTAGAATAACAAAGCTGTAGAGCCACGAGTGAAGCAGGTTGTGGTGTCGATTCCCATCATTGCTAACAATTTTTCACTTTGTTCAGTGTGAAAAAAAAGTATTTGTAGTGAATTTCAGTATCTTTCAAATGCAGAACAAGAGCAAAGAATCACTCTTGTTCTGCATCAGGAATTGTAATTTAATGCCCTTTGAGAGAAGTATGTAATGAAGTTACATTGCTCATGCATACCTAAAGTAATAGAATTACAGTGCTACACTACTCTTTAACAATTAAATGAATGAAAAAGAGAGACTAAATAAGTCATATGAACTATGAGACAACATTTACATTCCGAAAACATTTGACTTTTATAATCAGCTTAATTCATTTAAGGCAACCAGGAGCTTATCTTTTTCTGTTCTGCAAATTTTGGGAGGTTTACAGTGCACCGCACATAAACAGAGCAGAGCTGGATCAACGATATAACAGACAAGGTGCACTTAACTGTCGAGCATGTCTATATTATTGGGTGGGGGTGGCTTTAGGTTCAGGTGCACCTGTCACACCACACCACTGTCAGAAGGGCAGAGCCAGTGACACTGGGGTGAACATTGTGCCAGTTGCCATGACAGTGTCAGCAGTGCTGCTCTGGGAGACCTCTGCTCTGAACCCTGTCAGCGTGGTTTCCGTGGATACAGGGCACCGCCGACAGTCCTGGCCGCATCCCATAAAGGTTAATTAATACAGAGTTTCCACCTCGCCTCAGCTGCTGTCCGTGTCCTTTCCCGATGCCGTCCTCACCTTTGGTGTCCGCTGAGCGGACCGACATAGCGGGTCACACGACAGGACAGCAGCCAGTGATTATGACGAAAGGCCATGGCAACCCACCACACAGTCACCGGGCTGAATATTTCACATAGAGGGCAACAGCAAGGGCCAGAAACAACAAGGTGGCAGGCTTCTAATCAGCCTGAAATCCATCCTCGGGGCCAAGGTCCACAGGTTGTCATGACAGTAAGGGCAACAAGGTGGCACTTTTAAATGCCACCTTGGAAGTGAGCTGGGATTAGACGCTGGATTTAAGATGATCAGTGAGCAAGTAAGTCTGAGCAGCAGCAGGAAAACAATCAGCTTGGCAATTTAAAAAGACCTTTTCATACCAAAGGTCTACAATAGGTTGATTAGACCCTTTGCGGGGCATTGCATAGAACTGAATAACTTAACTGAGACTGGCCCATCAGCGTCAATAACAGTTCAAGGCCATCTTTAAGCTGGTGACCTAAATCTGACAACAACAAAAGCCAACCTGGTCACACTGGGCCATCTGACGTCTGTTGTCATGCTAATCTTAGATGCTCAGGATTAGACTATTTTCCTGCCAGCCTGCTTAGCACAATCATAATAGAACGGCCTGTAAAGACACGTTTGATGGGCACAGTAAACATGTCCGCATGTTTACCTTCCACACAGCCTGGCAACATTACTAATGTGCTGGGAGTCAGCCCCACAGTTAGTGGGAGAAAAAAATACAAAGACAGGAAAAAAAAAAAAAGGAAAAAAAAAAAAAAAAAAAAGGGGAAAAAAAAAAAAAAAAAGAGGAAAAAAAAAAAAAGGAAAAAAAAAAAAAAAAAGCACTGACAGTTTTAACACAGGGAATTCTGTTAATCTCTGCTGCTGGCAATGAACCTTTGGAATTACAGTTGACCTTGTCTATGTTTTTGCCCAAAGACAATTCTATACAGAGCAGACAAGGTAGCATGGGGACACACTGACACTGCACTATATCAGTATATATACAAGGGGTCCAAAGCTGCTGCATTCACTGCATCACATAAGGCACAAATTACTTGAAACAAAAGCGAGGCCCTTTAGGCTCTTGAGATGCATTTAATGACAGAGCCGGCGTCAAAAAGCCCTGCCACGGCAAGGGCACGGGAAAATGCGTTCTGCTCAGTGGCACGGCTCTGTTAACAAATAAATGACCTTAATATAGGGAAAGCTGTCCTCTATCCTGAGCCCCTAAAGCACGCGACCCTCTTCCTCTCCGCTTTCACAATGCGTGCATTACTTTTACATGCTCTCCCCTGGTGTATACATTGAAAATGACCTTACACATCTGTTAACATGTCATCTCATTGGTGGTGGCACCCAAAATGCCTGACCTCCACCCCCTCCTCCCACTGCACCAATGAGCTGCTGTATGGTTTCTGTGGTGATTATCCATTATCCTTGACAATGTCAGCCAATGACAGAGCAGGCACCATTCTAAAATGATTTTTACCCCTACAGTCAGCCACGTACATGCGGGGGGGGAGGGCAAATGATGGGGATGGGGGTGAGGCTTCATCATCCCTTGGCTGGTTGACTCTTCGTGTATTTCTCTCTCCGTTTCACTCCTCTGGTACTTAAAAGATACTCTGAACAGGAAAGGTCACTGCACTCTCCGTCGTACCAGAAGGCCGACTGAACGTGTCGATGCAGATGTCTCGGATTAAGTGTCAAAATGTGAGCTTCGCTCTCCTTCCTAACCCCCAGATTACACTTCCTCCACCACCGCCACCAGGAACAAACAAACACACTTCTTGGTAATCCAGTTTTTTTCCCCTTTCTCCAATCTTTAAAAAAAGCGAGTTTCTAAATGACCTTCATCGTCAGCAATGGTAATCCACTTAAGCCATTTAAAATGTATGAGACCAAACAAAAGAATTAAAACGGGGGTAAGAGCCAAAGGAGCGGCAGTTAAAGTCAAGGTCATCCATGCCGCCAAGGCTTTTCCACTTGATGCAACAGCTGGTGTCCATGCAAAGCTCTGGGCGTTAATAAAAAGTGACAATGCAGCCTGAGCGGTGTGTATTACTAATGTCTGACACCAGCCTGGCAGATGTGTTCTCCCTGCATTAAAGGGGAGTCAAGGTTAAAGGAATTTAAAAGGAGAGGCAATGCCTAAACACTATTATATCATGTAATCTGCAGCCCAGCCCTGCTGCACATACTCAACAGGGTAGCTCACTTACACATGCAGCGTGACCGCTATTTGTAAATTCAATATGGCCTGACATGATTAAATAAGACAAAACATAAGCTACCTGACCAAATGCAGTTGCTCCGAGCCTTCCACAAGCGAACGAGTCCACGAGAGGAAAGTTGAATTAAAAAGCTCGTGTTCACCTTGAGAAAGGTAAACAAGAGGATAAACATGCTACTGAACAGCGGGAGAGCTAGAGCAAGAAAATGCTTTTGCAGATAAGTCAATCGGGACAAAATAACACTGAAACGCAATACACAGAAACACGCGCGCCCACACAATGAGAACTAGGGCATACTGACCCACTTCTTAGGATGCATTGACCAAACAAGTCATGCATAGCCCGCACACCCCCCCCGTGTGAGCACGCTCAAACCCATGGATGTACCCCACATAGAGGAAATGCGATACGTGAGTGCAGGAAAGTCAGATTTCTTGACTTAAGAAGCACAGGTTGCCTGCTGGAACATCCTACTCAGAGTGTGCGGGGGACATTTCAGACTTGGACAAAATGGGACCAGAGTGCTAAACTTCTCAGCCTGCATCTGGCCTTGGATGAGGAGCGGGGGTGGAATTTAACTTCATCAGTACAAAGAGTTCTTAGGGTTGAGAGAGAGACAGGATAGAGGAATTCATGCATGCTGATGAGTCATCCAAGCACTTCATAGCCCAGCTGAGCAGCTAGCCAAACTAGCCTGTGCAACGATGATATCCCTGCACTGTATCACAGCGTCGGACACTCTTTACCTTACATGCCCAGGCTCGCGTGGATGTGCTTACCAAAGTGTTTGTGTCCATAGTAAATATTTGTGTGCCATTTTGAAGACCCACCCAAGGGCCATTTCCTGAGTGGCTGAGAATTAGTGCATCAATTAAACACACACACACATTCCTTGTTAATGAGCCGTGGCTGCCATCAATCTATACCTGATTCGTTTCTATCGGGCTCCGAGGTAATCTTCTGCTTACATCGCCTGTCTGAAATGGCGCTCATTTCCCTCCCGAACAACACACATTTTCCATTTGTAAACACTGTCGCTGGAAATAGGAACAGCTGATTGCCCCACGGCCAGCTCACCAAAAGGCAGAGCTAGGCCCTTGAAACAGACTGCAGTCACATTGCAATTGAGATCAAATGTCCCACTGTCAGACTGCCCTGAAAGCTGGATAAAACCAGCTAAAAAACCTTGGCCTTTAATGGATCATTTCCATAATATCCTTGGCATCATCCCTAAGAAGGCTAGTGCTATGAGTCAGCAAGATGTCTGTCTTTATTGGGTTAAAAAGAGTCCTGCTCCTTTTTTCTTTTACTGTAAGTGATATAGGATGGTTTGGAGTATTATAGTGTGTGACAGAGGTCTAAGTGACAGAAAAAGAAGAGGACACATCTCTGCTATCATTCTGCCTTTCATAATGCTCCCATTGACCTACTTTCTAGTTTTTAAATCATCCTAATGCTTGCTCCGAGTGAAGCCGGAGAATGATATCGCAGGGTATAATGGCCTGTGAAGGGACATTCCATTAGAATCATCAAAAACACAACTTCTTTTTTTGTTTTTCCTCTAGATCAGCAAGAATGCAGGGCTATTCAAAGCTCCACAATTAAGGGTATCTTTTAAATCAATTAGACACATTTAACCCAATAAAGTATAAAACAATTATGCGCAACCTTTTTTCTGAGAAAAACCTCTCAAGCAGCACCAATCCACTTGGCAGGTCAGAGCTGAGCGCAAGCCAATGAGCAAGAGATTTCAATAAGATTAGTCCTACACCTGGCCTTAAAGCCTGACCAGTGCTCACAAAAACAGATCCACTCTAAGCATTCCACACAGCGTGGACCGCACAGAAGCAAATTGTTTTCGCAAATATAAAAAGTCACATTCCTGCTGGCCACTAGAGAAAGGTGTAGGCTTCAGACACTGACAAGGGTTTCATTTTTCACACCCGGAAGCAACATCCAACTTTAACATAAACAAATTAACCACTTTTATGTGCAAGTTTGTAAGATGATAATCAGGGAGTTTGTATATATTTCGTTATAGCTGTAATTACAAAGGGACAGTAAGGTGTAGATGGCGCAGCAAGACAGTTAATAACTTAAAAAGGTAACTGCTGCTAACTATACTTTAAATATTCCAGGCAAGAGCTTTAGATAACACTGATGAAAACAAGCTACTGTATGCTTGCCATCCTGCAACCTCAAAGGACCTTGTGCCACCATGCAATCTTTTGTTACACAACCTGGTGAAACCTCAATTATAAGCTGTGGACACACAACCTCAGCTATTTAAACTTGTGTTACAGTCCTCGTGTGATTTCTTTTCAAGCAAAACACAGAGAGAACGGATTTTAACCAATTTCTAAGCCGAGATAACCCCGATCAATTACACTGGAGATTATAAAGGCATACTTGCCAAACACTGCCCTATGGGCAAAGGCTGCTGCAGTTTCATGTGGAAATTCTAAAAAGCTGTTTTTAAAAAAAAAAAATCAGGTGTCCTAGATAACTTTAAATGTTCCACTGGGCCAAAATAAAGCACATTTCATACTGAATAATTTATATACTGGTAAAATGTGTTGATATCACCATAATTTGATAAGACATTTTTCGCTGGAAAAAGAAAACTCTGTGCTCTAAATGACACGGTCACTACCTGTTTGTAGGCACAGGCATGGGGGTGCCAGCAACATCAGGGCTGAAGATGATGACAATAACGTGGTGGCAAAGCGTGCTTCTTTGCAGTTGTGAGATGAACTAATATTGAAGAAAAGATGACAAAGATGGTTTGAAAACTAAATATCACAGAGGAGAGGACCGGTGAGACTGCTGCAAGCTGACAACCCATACATGTCCGTCTGCTCTGACTTTTAGGACACATAAAGCTTTACAGCCAACGCAAAAAGAGAACCAGATTGCCTCATTTGAAAGGTTTCCATCCCTGGAATAAATGTATATAAAATGAGCAAAATATTATTGGGGACTTGTTGCAGCTGGTGCATTAAAGCTTTTCTTTAAAATGCTTAGACGTGAACTTCAGACAAGAATTGGGCTGGGATATTTTTCATATTTAACACACAGCAGGAAAAACGTGTTTGCACTACTAGAGATAGATGGTGTGCAGCACACCTGGCACTCACTCTCACTTTTAAAACCTTTAAACAGAAACTGAAACTGTTGTGATTTTAAATCTCTTTTAGGAGACTTAACTACACACAGTCACCTGAACTTTGTCTTAGTGAGCCGGCTGGTTAAAATCAGATAAATGATCAATCCAACTTCATACATGCACCTCCGTCAGGTTAACTAAATGAGAAATTATTTTAAAGATTTTTTTTCTTAACTAACGATTTGGAAAGAAATTATTTCTAATTTACAGACTTACAAATGTAAGGAATAGAAATAGAAATTAGATTTTTTTAAATTCAGGTTTTGGGTTGACAGACAAAAAAAAAAGTGAAAGGAGCAAAGGAGATTTCTTATTTTTAACGATTCTTTCCCACTTAGTGTTTCATCAGTAATGAAAAGGCCCATATGATTTTACTACAAAATATTATACAAATGATAAAAAAAAAATTAGATAAAATGCAGTCTTTTACAAGGATTAAATGTAGCAGCAAGCTAGTGTTAAACTGTGCAACAAACTCCCTGCTATAAGACCTTTTTCTAGATGTGTGCCAAGATCCTCATGATCTCTGCTGAGCTGTAGATAAATCCATATCCTATAGACACCAGGGCAAAACAAACTTTATTTAGCTTGACCTTCTCCTTATATTTAAGCCTTCCCCTCACCGGTGAGTCTAAGCAGTGGGCTGCACTACTTACTAACTACAGCAGGGTCACTTGAGTGCTAGAATAAAGCAGCAGCAAGGCCCTGGCTGAGCTGCCCTCTGCCTGTCCAGGAGTTGTGAGCTGCCCTAGTTAGGAACTAATATTCAATGTTGGAGTAAAAAATATTTGTCAGGTTTATATTTAAATAAATATCCCACAATAGAGTTGACACAAGCCATGTTTATTGAGTAGAGTGTTTGGAAAATAAACTATTCATATACTAGGGAAATAAACAACTTTATTAATAGAACTCCCTAAATCAATTCAATTTTATTCCTATAGCACCAATGCACAACAACATTTGCCCCAAAGTCCTTTATATTGTAAGCTAATGACCCACAGTCACATGGCCACCTATAAGCAAGCGCTTTGCAACAGTGGGAAGGAAAAACTTCCTTTTAACAGGAAGAAACATCTGGCAGAACCAGGCTCAGGGAGGGGTGGCCATCTGCCATGAAGGGAGGGAGACTAAAAAAAAAAAAAAAAAAAAAACATACTATGGGAGAAAGAACCAGATATTAATATTTGCTAATGACTAAATACAGTACTGTTGAAAAACAAGCAGGGAGTGAAAGGAGATGAGTGAAGATGAAACACTCAGTGCATCATGGAAGCCCCCAGCAGCCTAGGCCTATTGCAGCATAACTAATGGCTCAGGATCACCCGATCCAGCAGTAACTATAAAAAAGTAAAGTAAAAAAAGTAGAAAGAGAGCGTCTGTCTCTTGAAACCAAACTCAGACTTCGTTCCACAGTAGAGGGGTCTAAAAGCCGAAGGGTCTACATCCCATTCTACTTTTGAAAATGCTAGAAACCAAAAGTAAGCATTCACTTTGAATGCAAAGTGCTCTGTTAGGATAATATGGTACTATGAGGTCTGCAAGGCATGTCAGAGCCTGATTATTCAAGATTTTGTATGCGAGAAGAATTTTGAATTCAATTCTGAATTCAGCAGGGAGCCAGTGAAATTAAGCTAATATGGGAGAAATACAGCATCTCTTTGTAGTCCCAGAACTCTCACTGCAGAATTCAGCTTCAACTGAAGGCTTTTCAGAGCAACCTCATAATAATGAATTACAATAGAAGTAATAAATGCAGCAACAATTTTAGACAGGACGTTTCTAATTTTAGCGATATTTCCCAAATGAATGAAGGCAGTCTATGTATTTGTTTATATCAAATGCTTTCCTGCATTTATACTGGATCCTCTTAAATATATGCATTAGGTAAATTTGACTTAATCAACTTTTATTGGTCACATTCTGTCAGTGATTGGAGAGTTCATGATTGGGCCCTGCCTATTACACATGGTGAATATAAAAATACTTGCAATGCCTACTCAGTATTGACAGCACAGTGAATGTCACTGACAGGCTGAACAGATTGGTGTAACTGGCTTAGAATTTAAATTTCATAGTGGAATGCATGCACTGGGCTAAGGGGGAAAAAAAGAAAAATTATACATATCTAACACTGAATACCTATATCCTTTTGCATATCTGGTTTAACGAACTATTCAGCTTTATTCAGGCTTCCAACATAAATCTGTTTTGCTGCACATTTAGACTGATTTTAGAACATGTGAACAGAAAAGAAAGTTTGGCTTGAAAAACAACTCCAGTTGGATTTCTACAGCTGTGGCACAAGAATATTACAGTTTACCACAACTAAATATGAAACAAAATCATTTTAGAAATAAAAACTGAAAACTAGACTAAAGGGAGGCAAACTAACTGAAAAGATATTGTGCACTTCA